>PVHY01015957.1:20283-34932 GCA_004024945.1 Uropsilus gracilis
CCCGGGGTACCACGGACTCAAGCAATCCCCAGCCTCAGCTTCCCAGGTAGCTGGGATGACAGGCGCGCACCACCACGCCCAGCTATTTTTTGGAACTAGGTCTCGCTACGGGCCCCAGGCGGGACTCGAACCGCGATCCCTAAGCCCCGGCCGCTTCATAGGCTGAAGCTTACAAGCACGAGCCACCGTGCCCGGCCCCCTGCAGAATTTTTAAACTATGCTTGACTAGGTCTTCCATGGACATCTAGCCCTCTAAACCTACTTTCATCTGCCCTGATTTGGATCTGTAGCCCTGGCCACAGTTAGGGTTCCTGAGGTCTCCCACATGCCCAGGAACCTTGGGAAGGTGGCATTTGGGCATCGTGGTAAAGGCCTGTTGTGGTAGAAATAGAGGACTCCATTCAACTACCCGTAATAGAAACTCAACAACTGTGTTGGTAGCCAGGCATGGTGGCATGTGCCTTTAAGCACAGCCTTAGAGCTGTGCTTAGGAATTGAGGCTGAGATTAGGAATTGCTTGAGTTCACGGGTTTGAGACCTGCCCAGGAAACATAGCGAGACCTAATCTCAAAAAATAGCTGGGCGTGGTGGCACGTGCCTGTAATCCCAGCTACCTGGGAGGCTGAGACTGGGGATTGCTTGAGTCCGTGGTACCCCGGGCAACGTGAGCCTGCAGTTCCCTGGGCAAAAAGTAGTGAGACCTAGTCTCAAAAAAAAAAAATAAATAACTGTGTTGGTTTCACAGAAAAGGAATCGTTGTTCTCAGGCAGTAAGAAGTCAGAGAAACATGGGTCTGAAAGGGCAGCCTGTAAAAAGGCAAGGAGAAGCCTGGGCCTGTCTGTCTCCCTCCTCCATTGACAATGGTGACTGCTTCTCCAGCCTGGACCTGCTTCAGCAAGAGGAGAAACTGGCAGGAGAGCAGCTACCTGCGGACTTCTGCTCATGTCCCACTGCCTAAAAGTAAACTAGTGGTCACCCTGCCGCATGGTCGTCTGGGAACGTGAACTATTAGCTCTAGAGTCATTCTACAGGCCTGTTCATAAGAGGGACGTTGAATGGGGCATCTGGGGATCCAACCTACTGTAAGTACCTTGGGCTCCTTGGAAGCGATGGTGCAGTTTCTGTTTACACTTGGCCTCAGTCAACAGACTGGGTCTTCCAGTGACCAGACTGCAATGCACAATTCCCAATGAGTCCTTACCCAAATTTCACAATGCTTCTTTGACTCTTGTTTTACTATTGATACAGGTTATTTTCTATAACTTATAGAACTAGATCATATCATTGGGGGTCATTTTGTTATCGGAGGGAGCATGAATGGGAGGGAAGTTTCCTTTTTAATATACAGGGACATGAGAATCTCCACCTCTGCCAACATCAGTTCCCATGGTGAAAATACTCCAAAAGAATTGTTAGGATTATTAACCCATTTAACTTCTAGAGTGATAAAAGCACTTTCTGTCACAAGACCTAGAAACCCCAACTGAAACCCTAACTCTCACTATGGATTGGGAGATGTTGGTTCACACAACCTTAAGGTCCAGAGGTAGGGCCAGCTTCGAGGAAAGTTTAGCCCAGTGGCACCATGGTATCTCCAGATACCAAGGTATCTCTAGTACCTTCCTATTTCACTCCTCTACCATCAAAAGTGCACACTTCCTTCTCAAGTTTGCTCCCTGAGGCAGACATTGTGATGGCTATATTCACATGCAGTTGCAGGGGACCGTGCAATGTATTCTGACAACTTGCTTCCTCCAGCATCCACAGGTCTCTGGTGCTCTCTGCCTGGAGAGTTGGTGTCACAAAGCTGGGAATTGATCCTGGTGAGACACAGCTGCAGCCTGCATTGTGTTTCTATTGGACACCACTACTATACTTTTTTTTTTTTTTTTTTTTTTTTGGAGACTAGTCTCACAATTTTGCCTGGAGTACCGCAGACTCAAGTGATCCACAGCCTCAGCTTCCTAGGTAGCCGGGATTAAAGGCACCCACCACGGCGCCTGGCTGCTTTTTTGGAGAACCAGGTCTCGCTATGTTGTCCGGGGTAGTCTCAAACCCGCAAACTCAAGTGATCCCAAGTCTCTTGCCTCTCAGCGCTTGGACAACAGGTACACGTCACCACGTCCAGCTGCTATAGCTTCTTCCTTTTTTTTTTTTTTTTTTTGAGACCAGGTTCTCGCTATTTTTGTCCATGGAAACACAGGCTCAGACAGACTCAAGCAATCCCCAGCCTCAGCTTCCCAAGTAGCTGGGATTACAGGTGTGTGCCACCACATCCAGTTAATTTTTTTGGAACTAGGTCTCGCTATGTTGCCCCAGGCAGAATTTGAACCACGATCCCTGGTACCCACCACAGCTTCTTAGGCTGTCGCTTACAGGCACGGGCCACTGTGCATAGCTGTTTTTTTTTTTTTTTTTTTTTGAGACTAGGTCTCGCTATTTTTGCCCATGGAACCACAGGTTCATGTTGCCCAGGACACCACAGACTCAAGCAATCCCCAGCTTCAGCTTCCCAGGTAGTTAGGATTACAGGCCCGCACCACCATGCCCAGCTATTTTTTTGGGACTAGGTCTCACTGTGTTGCCCTAGGCAGGTCTCGAACCACGATCCCCAGCCCCAGCCGTACTCCATAGGCTGTCGTTTACAGGCACGTGCCACCGTGCCTGGCTTGCTATAGCTTCTATAGCTAACTACAACCTGGGTACCAAATCTAGGCAGCCATCAGTTACTATAAAAATTTATTGGAACCCAGTCACCTCCAACTGCTTATATTTTATCTGAGAATATATTACTTACCTGCAGAATTCAGTTGTTAGAACAGAAACATTTAGATCCACAATGTTTCTTCTCTGGTCCTTTACAGAAAGAGTTTGCTAATCCCTATGATTATCGGCCCTCGGAATAGTTCTATACCGCAAAAATACTACTAACTTTCAGAAAAGAGAAAAGTTTGACTCTCTTTGAAATACATGAAAAATGGTCGGTGGCTCTACTGCCCTGAAAGTTCCTGATCTCATTTAAAATACATGAAAAATAGAAACACATTATGTGTGTGTTCACATCATGTGACTGGTTGTGTGTACCTGGATTTGGGGGTGGGAAAGGATAGATGGTAGCCACGTGGAAGTTAAGGCATGAAGCACCATGGAAATTTAACTGGTGTTTAAGCTCCTGCTTCTAAGTGATGACTGACCCAATGTGACTTTTGACCAAAATGAAAAGTTTTTTTTTAAACAAACTTATCAGAAGCCAGGGCACGGTGGCACGTGCCTTTAAGTGCAAGCTTATGGAGCGCGTCTAGGACTGGGAATCGCTTGAGTCCATGGGTTCGAGACCCACCCGGGCAGCATAGTGAGACCTAGTCCCAAAAAAATAGCTGGACGTGGTGGCGTGCGCCTGTAATCCCAGCTACCTGGGAAGCTGAGGCTGGGGATTGCTTGAGTCCATGGTACCTCGGGCAACATGAGCCTGTGATTCCCCAGGCAAAAATAGAGAGACCTAGTCTCAAAAAAAAAAAAAAAAAAAAAAAAAAACTTGCCAGAGAAGTATAGAAAAAAAGGTCCTTGTCCAATGTCATACAGCTTGCAAGTAATAGAGACCAGTCTCCAGTTTTTCTGAAAGGAAACAATCATGAACTTCTAAAAAAAATGAAGTTAAGAGTGATAAAATGTAGCCATTATTTCAATCTGCTTAGAAAACATTCTCATACCCTTTGGATACCACCCCTCAAGGTCTGCAGTGAATAATTCCAGCAGTAGACCTCTGGTGTGACTGGTGGTAATGACAGCCCTGCCCTTAGAAAGTCGCACATACAGTAGACTAAAGCTACTCGAATTCCTTCCAAAGAATAATTGGGTCAAGGTGTAGGAAGTGACAGCAGTCTGATCAACTGGACCTCTTCCCCAGACTTTTCCAAAGATTTGGAGAGGTAGCCTATGGAATCCTGGACTCAACTCTTTATTTTACTTTTTTTTTTGAGACTACGTCTAGCTATGTTGCCCGTGGAACCACAGGCTCACATTGCCCAGGGTACCACAGACTCAAGCAATCCCCAGCCTCAGCTTCCCAGATAGCTGGAATACAGGCGTGTGTCACCACGCCCAGCTATTTTTTGGGGACTAGGTCTCGCTACGGGCCCCCGGAGGGTCTCGAACCGCAATCCCTGCCCCCTGCCGTGGCTTCCTAGGCTGCCACCTACAGGCATGTGCCACCGGGCCCGGCCCTTTATTTGACTTTTATTATTGCTATGCAACAAATTATGTCAAAGCCCAGCAGCTCGTAACAACCATTTTATCATGCTCACAGATTCTGTTGGTTAGAATTGTGACGGGGCACAGGAGAACTTGTCTCTGCTCCGCAGTATCAGAGATCTCAATAGGAAGGACTGGAAGACCAGGAATGATTGGGTGAGTGGGGTGCAGTATCATCAGAAGGTTCCAGTCACATGTGGTGGTTGAATTAGCTGTTAGTTGGAACCTCGGCTGGGACTCTTGCCGAGAACACATTTATGTGACGTCGCCATACAGTTTGGCCTTCCTGATATCATGACATCCTCACTTCTCCCATGACAGCTTAGAGTTCCAAAGGTAGTTTCAGCAACAAAGCAGAAGCTAGATTGTCCTTTATGACCTAATCTTGGAAGTAACATTGTATCACTTCCACTATAGTCAAAGACAGGAAATATAGGCCTCCACCTCTCAACTAGAAGAATGTCAAAGTCACACTGTAAGATGACTATCTGTGATGAGAGACATTGTCACTGGTTTTTTTAAATAATAGTCTTCCATTTGCATGATAGCCAGGCTTTTTGCAAAAACAAAGTCAAGTGCCTCTATGAGAGCTATGGAGAGTCTACAGATGTGTGTTCCCCAGTACTGACACCTAGATACCAGAGTCCTTGCACTAGATCCTTAGATGTTCAGTTATCTCAAAACATTCCCAGAAAGCCAGGCGTGGTGGAGCACGCCTGTTGTCCAAGCACTGGGAGGCAAGAGGCTTGGGATCACTTGATTTCACGGGTTCGAGACTACCCTGGGCAACATAGAGAGAGACCTGGTTCTTGAAAAAGCAGACGGGTGCCATGGTGGGTGCCTATAATCCCAGCTACCTGGGAGGCTGAGACTGGGGATTGCTTGAGTCCACAGTACCCCAGGCAACCTAAGTCTGTGGTGCCCCATACAACATAGAGAGACCTAGTCTTCAAAAAAAAAAAAAAGACTATTCCCAGACATCTGACTCAAAAGACTAACTCTTTGCTTAAAGAACTTTCACTGGGCTTCTAACACTTAAAATCATGAGTTCTGGCTGATGAATAATTATTGATTTTGAAACGGATTTTTTTTTTTGAGACTAAGTCTATTTTTGCCCGTGGAACCACAGGCTCACATTGCCCCAGGTATCACAGACTCAAGCAATCCCCAGTCTTAGCTTCCCAGGTAGCTGGGATTACAGGTGCGCACCACCACATCCAGCTATTTTTTTTTGGAATTAGGTCTCACTACGTTGCCCTGAGTGGGACTCGAACCATGATCCCCGGTTCTGGCCATGGCTCCCTAGACTGCGCTTACAGGCATGCGCCACCATACCTGGCCTAAAACGTATTTTATTCACTTAACAAACATAATAGAAATACAGATATGTGTCTCTTAATGACAGGGATACATTCTGAAAAATGCTTCCTTAGGTGATGTCATGACTGTGTGAAGGTCATAGAATATAATTACATAAACCTCGATGGAGTAGCCCATTATACCCCTCCGCTACATGGTGTGGCCTACTGGGCCCACCACCAAATATGTGGTCTGGCCAAAACATTAAATGACGCATGGCTGTACGTACACCAGGTGATGTGCTAAGTGTTGTGGGGAGACAACACAGTGAGTAGGCCCAGCCTGAGCTAGGCATAGGGGTTTATAGGCTGTATTCGCTTGTTATGTTGCCACAACAAAATACCACAGACTGGGCAACTTAAACAACAGAAATGTTTTTCCTCACGCTTTTGGAGGCTAGAACCCCAGATCAAAGTGTCAGCAGATTTGGTTTATTCTGAGGCCTCTCTCCGCAGTCCTAGGGGGGCCTTTCCACCGTATGCATGGTCCCAGGATCTCTGTATGTTCAAATTTTCTCCTCTTTCAAGGACCCAAATCAGATTTGATTGGAACCCACCTAATGGCCTCATTTTAACTCAAACACCTCGTTGCCATATTTCCATATAGGCCACATTTCCAAATGAGGCCATATTCTAAATTTTGAGGAGGTCCAGGATTCAATGCATGAATTTTAAGGAGACGCAACTAAGCCCATTACACAGGTTGCACCGGATGATAATAATGGGATACTGGAGTATTGTCCACTAAATATTCACTACCCTGCCAGGCATTGTGGTGCATGCCTTTAATCCCAGCCTTGGGAGGTTGAGGCTAGGAATTGCTTGAGTCTGCGGGTTCGAGGCTACCCCAGGCAACATAGTGAGACTGGTCTCAAAAAAAAAAAAAAATCCACTACCTTCTCCTTCACTGTCTTGGGGTGGTATGCTCAACACTCCTTCACTTTGGATTTGACCCTGTGACTTGCTGTAACCAATGGTATGCAAGTAGATATGCAGCCGATAAAAGCTTTCACTGTGCTTGCACTATTTGGCCTGTCTTTTGCTCTCCGGTGATCTGCCAAAAGATCAGAATGCCCCAGGAAGCTCCGGTCCAAGGAGAATGAGGAGACGTGGAGCAGGCCTGGACCCAAGCCACAGAATGCAGCCAAACTCAGCTGAGATCAACAGAACCCAAGCCAACTTCAGCATAAAATAAACATTTTAAGCTGCTGAGTTTGGGTGTGTTTAAAACTTTTGTTACACAGCATCTATGCAGCAATAGCTGACTAGTATGATAAGCAATAAAGTAGGTCCTGACACCATGTAGACAAAACACCTTTTCTCTATGCTAAATTTTATTTTACCAAAAATTTGGAATGGATATGACTTTTTTTTTCCTGATTGTTAAACAGAAGAGCCATATATTATCTTGACTATCTAATGTACTGGACGGAGAAGGGAAAGTTTTTCCCAAACACATTGCATATGTTTTTACTTACAGGATTATTACTATTTCATGAGCATCAGCAATGTGCTAAATGCTGACCTGGGATTCCAGGAAGCGCAATTCATGCCCAGAAACCTCAATACTGGAGTCACCTAAGGACTATCAGACAGATGAGGTCATGAGCTAAGAATTTCTTAAATATGCAAAAGGATTGTGAGTAATTATGTCATTATGCTGGTGATTAGAAGCCCAAGTTTCTATTATACCATCAATCTCAGGTCTGACTCTCTACATATTTCCAACTTGAAATTTCTCAAAACTTATGGGGCCCTGGTACATTCAGTTTCTTATTTATAATCCTAGGAATCTGTTCCCCAAGTCGGAAGCGTGTCTTACACCCAACAGGGTTCAAATACTGGTGGCAACATTTATCCATTCTTATTTTTCTGATAGCCTGCCAGGATCCAAGATTTATAATCAACTGCATGGGATTTTGAACATTAGTTGAAATTACACTTTATATGGTCTCCAGATCATCTGTTTTATTTCATTTGGGCTCACCCGTTTCCATTGCATCTATAAGCAAAGGTCACGACCTCTTTTGAAAAGGGCTCAACGGAAAGGAAAATAGCAAGTCTACATGTTGAAGTAAAAGAATTTGGTTCATAAAATAAAACTAAGGCGACAGAAGGCAAAGGGAGTTTCCGCTGTTTGAAAAGGGGCTTTCTCAGCACAAGCTTGGAAAAAAATGTTGATGATTTATGCAAATTAGAGAGGAAATGTGCCCCGAGGGATCTTGGCACAGAAGCTCAAGTCGGAATTCTGGATTCGAGGCTGGCGGTGTCTCTGATTCACTCTGTGACGGGGGCTGAGCCATTTAACCTCTCTGTTTCTAAATACCCTCATCTATAAACGCAGGCTAACAACGCTGTTCTTCCCGCCCCTGAAGGGGAGGCAGTAAAAATGAATGAAATGTCGGGGAATTACTTCTAAGCGCCATCGATTAGAAATACAGCATATGGTCTTAATGAGAGCTTGTTTCTGCCACAAATTTTTCCCTGCTCCCTATGATCACTCCAGCTAGAGTGCCACAGAAATCAACTTCTCTCCTCAGCTATCTTCACATGCCGCTCTTAAAATCACAGAGGTCTTTAAAACAGAACTCCTGCCTGCTCTGAGTAGGCATTATGAGGCTGTGTCTCCTGGCTTTTTCCTACATGGAGCCACGCAGCTCGGATTTTCTGAGACGCTGGTGATTTAAAATATTCTGTCCCATTGTCAGACCATGTGTTGGAACATGTGTGAGATCACATGTCCTGATCATTGCTTCAGAAAATATGGTTGCTCACACCTTCACGGGAACAGAAGCACCTGCTTGTTGCCTAAAGTCCTCTTTGGGAAATGAATAGAAATAAGCAATAAAGTTGTGGAGACCAGTGAATTGATTCAGCAGTAGATATATAAATAGGGAGAAGGGGAGAATGCTAATTTGATTCAATCATTACTATGTGCCAGGTGGAGTGGGGCAAGCAATCTATTTATTAAGTAGCTAAGCTCGGGCTGGGCCCTGGGCTAAACACTGTGGGCACAGAAAGTATTAGACAGCATCCTTCGCTTTGGCAGTTTGCCTTGGCATTAAGGGGCAAAGGCAGGTAATCATAAGCCCAGGACAAGCTTTCGGGGCTATAATGGGAGCAAGATTAGTTTGTGGGAACTCAGGGAGGGATTTGAAGAGGGGGCAATGTTAGAGCTGAGTAGTGAAGGATGAGCAGGAGGTCAGCAGGAGGACTTTTCAGCAAGAGGAGCAAGCTTTCTGAACAGGCCCGACAAAGACCGTATAGCAAGCTTTACTAGAGTCGCACCCATATCCCTCTACCCGTCCAAAAACACACCTGAAAAGACTTCTCAAATACAATGAGGCTTCCTGAAACTCCACAGAAGAGTGTTCTCTGGCCTCTGAAGCTTACTTAGCTGGTTGCCATATGTGTGGGCAGATCCTAAATGCTTATCATCCCAGAAATAACCCTCAACTAATGTGGAATAAGAGCTGTGGTGTGCTGAAGAAATGGGACTGGGTCTGGAGATCCTGGCTGTTACACAGACAAAAAACAAAACAACATTGTTAGCCAATTGTCAAACCGTTGATAGCCTGAAACAGACCACGGAGGTAATATTTACACCATGACAAGTGGCAAACACCACAAACTGGAACTTTCTTTGTTCTCCCAGAAAGTCAGTTTACTAGCATACCATTGAATGGGAGTTGGTGGGTAAATAGACAAGCTTCTTCACCCCTCTCTGGAACAGTTTTGTGTGTGTATGTTTTTAATTTTATTTATATATGTGTGTGTGTATATATATATGTATATATCATTGTAGTCTCCCAGAGGTTCTCCCATCACCTTGTCACCTGTGAACCATCTTTATCTCTTGTGCCCACCCCTCCCCCAATTTTACATTCCTCCCCTCTTTTGCTCTATGCTTCAATTCTGTTGGCAGTTTTAAATTAATCTTGTCCATTTGTTTGTTTGTTTGTTTTCCCTGTATTCCTCATATAAGTGAGACCATCCCATATCTCTCTTTTTCTTTCTGGCTTATCTCCACTAACATGATTCCTTCTAGCCCCACCCATGCTGCTGCGAATGACATAAGTTTGTCTTCTTTGATGAATAATATTCCATTGTGTATATATACCACATCTTTTTCAGCCATTTGTGGGTTTTGGAGCACTTGGGTTGTTTCCGTATCTTGGCAATTGTAAATAATGCTGCGATAATCATCAGGGTATATGTCTCTTTTTGAATTAATGTTTTTGTGACCTTTGGGTAGATTCCCAGTAGTGGGATTGCTTCAAATGGTAGCTCCATTTTCAGTAGCTTGAGGGTCCTCCACACAGCCTTCCATAGTGGTGGGAAGTTTACACTCCCACCAGCAGTGTAAAAGTTGGAACAGTTTTGAGAGGTGTACTACATGGGATTCCAGAGGGGTATCCACAGGATTGAACCCCAATGGCCCATGTAGTAACATGTTTTAATAAACACATGTTTATTAAACACATAAATAACACACCAATTGTTGGCCTTCCTCCCTTCCCTGTCCAATTCCCACTCTCTCACTGTGCTTCCTGGGACCACCTCTCTTGTGCCTTAAAATTCTTGGCTCAGCTGGGCATGGTGGCGCGTGCCTGTAAACGACAGCTTATGAGTCATGGCAGAGTCTGGGGATCACGATTCAAGTCCTGCCTGGGGCAACACAGCAAGACCTAATTCCCCAAAAATATCTGGACGTGGTGGTGCACACCTGTAATCCCAGCTACCTGGGAAGCTGAGGTTGGGGTTTGCTTGAGTCCGTGGTACTGTGGGTAACATGAGCCTGCAGTTCCACAGGCAAAGACCTAGTATCAAAAAAAAAAAAATTCTTTGCTCAGGGTCAGCTTTTGAAGATATCTAAATTAAAACAAACATGGAAGCATGTTTGTACATTTATGGTGCACCAGAGGTTAGCAGAATACTAACAGGAACTGCTGTTATGCCATGTAGAGGATGTTGAAGTCAATCAAGGTATCTCATGTTCTCGAAGGAATTTAATCAGGAAAGAGATGGTAAGACCAGGTTTGATTTTAGGAAAGTTACCCTTGGCCATGTGACAGATGGATGCAAATTGAGCAAGACTGGAGGCAGAGGAGAGTAGTGATTGTTGCACAATAATATGAATGCACTTAATACCACTGAACTGCATACTCAAAATGGTTAGGGTATTAAGTTTTATGTTGATGCATTTTAAAACACCTTTTTTTCTGAGACTAGGTCTCATTGTTTTTGCCAGTGGAACCGCAGGCTCACGTTGCCCGGGGTACCACGAACTCAAGCAATCCCCAGCCTCAGCTTCCCAGGTAGCTGGGATTACAGGCATGTGCCACCACACCCAGCTATTTTTTTGGGACTAGGTTTCGCCATGTTGCCCCGGGCAGGACTCGAACCACAGTCTCCCGTCCCCACCGCGGCTTCCTAGCCTCCCGCTTACAGGCATGCACCACCGTGCCCAGCCTTAAAAAATTTCTAATGGGAGCCGGGCACGGTGGCTCGTGCTTGTAAGCTTCAGCCTGTGAAGCGACCGGGGCTAGGGATCACGGTTCGAGTCCCGCCTGGGACCCGTAGTGAGACCTAGTTCCAAAAAAAATAGCTGGACGTGGTGGTGCGCTCCTGTCATCCCAGCTGCCTGGGAAGCTGAGGTTGGGAATTGCTTGAGTCTGTGGTACTCCGGGCAACGAGAGCCTGCGGTTCCATGGGCAAAAAAAATAGCAAGACCTAGTCTCAAAAAAAAAAAAAAAAAAAAAAAAAACAAGAATGTCAGTGGGAGATTCAAGGAAAAGGTCAGTGAAAGAACCCAAGGTAAAAATAAGGACTCAGACAGCCAAGGGCAGTGCCATCCACATGGAACATGATGCAGTGGTGCTCAGTACTGCATGGCAGTGGACAGAACCCTGAGCATGACTGCTGTTGGAGTAGCAGACATCAGGAGAAATCCAGAGGGAGAGGACAGAACACCCAGGAGGACAGTGCCAAGGAAGCCAGAGTAAAGGAAGTAGCACCAGTGTCACAAACCAAAGAGAGATGGTTGTGAGGACTAAATAAGTAAGGGTCTTGAACTTGATATCAAAGTCTCATTGAATCTTCAACATCTCTAAATTAAAATGCTCAGCACTAAGCCAGCCGCGGTGGCACGTGGCTTTAATCCCAAGTCTAGCACAGGAGGCTGAGACTGGGACTCGCTTGAGTCCTCAGGTTCTAGACCCACCCGAGGCAACATAGCGAGACCTAGTCTCAAAAAATAGCTGGGCGTGGTGGCACATGCCTATAATCTCAGCTACCTGGGAAACTGAGTCTGGGAATCACTTGAGTCCAGGATACTCTGGGCAACATAGCGAGACCTAGCTTCAAAAAATAAATAAAATAAAATGCTCAGCAATATTCCCATATCAAATCAGTGACCTTGCTGTAGTCTCTGATTAATCTTAATAGCTGGATTATAGGTTCTTTCAGATGTTCTGTGTGTGCATCCAAGTCATCTGCCAATAATGACAATTTCATTTCTTCTTTTCCAACCTGGATGTTCTTATTTTTCTTGATGAATTGCACTAGCTATGGCCTCCAGTATAATCATGAATAGAGGAAGTGATAGCAAGCATACTTGTCTCGTCCCCAAGGGAAACAAGGGGGAAAGTTTTCAACATTTCACCATTAAATATAACACTTCTTGAATGTTTGGTTTGTACACATCTATCAGATACAGGAATTCCATTCTTGTTTAAGTTTGCTAAGGATATTTTCCATAGATACGTATGACATTATTACTGGTTTCTCTGTGACCTTGGTAGAGCTACTTAAGCTGGGTATATCTGGGTTCAAATTCCAGCTGCATCATTTCCTAACTGTGACTCTGGGCTATTTAATTAAGATTCCTCATATAGGAACTAGATATAAGCATAGTAACTCTCTCATGGGATTCTGAGATTTTTTTTTTCAGATTCAAAAGCCCAAGAGTAGTTCTGAAGCACAACTAGGGTTTAACAGACAAAGTTCAGGAACTTCACTCTCAAAGATCCTGCCGGGGTCAATGTTCTCCAGAACCTCTCCTATTCCTCTCTCAGGATTTTCCATCTAAAGAAGAATAGGGATGAATCTGAACTCTTCCATCCATGTGCTTGTCCTCTGCCCACCAGGACTAAGGACACAAACATATGAGTGAACCGGGCATGTTGGCGTGTGCCTGTAAGCAACAACCTATGGAGTGCAGCTGGGACTGGGGTTCGCGGTTCTAGTCCCGCCCAGGGCAACATAGCGAGACTTAGTCCTAAAAAATAGCTGGGCATGGTGGCATGCACCTGTCATCCCAGCTACCTGGGAAGCTGTGGCTGGGGATGGCTTGAGTCTGTGGTACCCCAGGCAATGTGAGCCTGCGGTTCCACGGGCAAAAATAGCAAGACCTAGTCTCAAAAAAAAAACACATATGAGTGGTTGTTCCATTGTCTCCAAGGTATCCCCCCATGGCTCATGCCACCTAGAGTTCATACCCTTGTGTGCTACCCTTCTTTTGAATCTAGGTGACTCTTATAACTAAGTGAATCTCTAAAGTGATAGTGCGTAATGTCGAAAGGTAGGTGAGGAAAGGCATTATAGATTCTGTCTTGGCCTTTTGGAATACTCTCTGCAAGTCCACCATGTAGGAAATGCTTTTACCCAAAGACCCCCATGCTGGAGAAACTACATTCTTTTTTTCTTTTTTTTGGAGACTAGGTCTCACTATTTTGCCCATGGAACCGCAGGCTCATGTTGCCCGGGGTACCACAGACTCAAGCAATCCCCAGCCTCAGCTTCCCAGGTAGCTGGGATTACAGGCACACACCACCACGCCCAGCTATTTTTTGGCACTAGGTCTCGCTACGTGCCCCTGGCAGGACTTGAACCGCGATCCCTGGCCCCGGCCATGGCTTCCTAGGCTGCACCTACAGGCATGCGCCACCATGCCCGCCCTGGAGAAACTACATTCTGCAGGAAGCCACAGGAGCCACATTCTACAGCCCCAGCCGCCCCAAGCCCAGCCATCCCAACAAAGCGCCACACAGGTGTGTGGACTCCACTGGGACCCTCTGGGTCAGCATATCCACAATTCCAGTTGATCTCACATGCATTAAAATCACCCAACCTAGTCCTGCCCCAATTCTTGCACCACAAGATTATGCGATAGAGCAACAAGGTTATCATTTTAAACCACTGTTTGGGGACGATGCTTTGCACAGCAGTTGGAAATTGGAATATCTTCCTCATAGGTTGAGTCTTTACTCATGGAAATGTGCCAAGCAAACCTGTCAAATGCTCAAATCTGACTCCCATCTTGTTTGACCCTGTCTAACCACTTGAGTCAACCAGATTCAAATAAGCAGCATTTAAATACTAAAAAAAGGGCTTTTGGCTCCGAGGAGGCCAAGGTGCAACTTTCTTCAGTGGTTCCCAATCCAGATTCATCCGACACCAGATGCCTCCACAATGCCACCTAAGTTTGAGCCCAATGAAGTCAAAGTAGTATACGGGCTGGTGCTGTGTGTGGTGTCACATCTACCCTGGCCCCCAAGATCGGCCCCTTGGGTCTGTCTCCCAAAAAAGTAGGTGATGACATTGCCAAGGCCACGGGTGACTGGAAAGATTGAGGATAACTGTGAAGCTGACCATTCAGAACAGACAGGCCCAGATTGAGGTGGTACCTTCAGCCTCCGCCCTCATCACCAAAGCCCCCAAGGAACCGCCAAGAGACTCAAAGAAGCAGAAAAAACATTAAACACAGTAGCAATATCACGTTGGACAAGATCATCAGCATAGCCTGACAGATGTAGCACTGATCTCTGGCTAGAGAACTCTCTGGCACCATTAAGGTGCCCTGCGGCACCATTAAGGTATCCTGTAGCACCACGCAGTCTATGGGCTGCAATGTTGTTGGCTGCCACCCTCTCGACGTCATAGACAACATCAACAGCAATGCGGTGGAGTGCCCTGCCAGTTAAGGAAAATCAAAAAAAGGATCATTTGACATGGAAGGAAGGAAGGAGGGAAGGAAGGA
>PVHY01015958.1:0-34849 GCA_004024945.1 Uropsilus gracilis
AAGAGTCTACATTATTGATGTTAGGATCTAAATGAATCTTGGAAAAAAATTGTACATTTTTAAATTCTAAAAGATATAATTTGCAAATGGTAGATACAATTTCATAAATCAAAAGTATTTTATAGAGAAACATTGTAAATATCTTAAGAAGACTAAGATGCACTACTTAGAGGTTATTAAATCCCACATTTTTTGCTACAGATTAAGATTACAGTTATTGCTATGATATTAATCTGAAGTGACTGACCGGTAAGGGAAATCAATGTTGTTGAAAGATTTTTGTGTTGTTCTATGACCCCTCACCCACCTGTGTTCTAAAGCTTAGGAAGCACTTTGCTCTTCATACAAGGTGACCTTTCACATACTGAGTTTGGATGCATCAAATAGTATGAATTTGCTTTTGTAATCTTTTTTAACTGTCGTATAGATGATTGTTGAGCATAATCATTTTAGCACATTGTTTAAAATTGTAAGTTTAAATGTAAAGAAAAGGACTTTGTTCAAGGTTAGTTGTCTCTTTTCAGGTCGAATAATATCTCTTAGGTACATTCAGAAAATATTGTTTGCTCCATAAATGATTTCTATTGCTGTGCCATTTTGTATATATCAGCAAGAACTTCTTTTTGATAGCTTTATAAGGACACATGTAAATACTTTGCTTTAGGCAGGAGCTATCATAGTTGCTAGACACATTTTTTATTTTGGTGCATAAATTTGAAAAATGAAGACCTGAAATGTCAAAAAGTACATAGAGAATATTGAATTATCAACATCCTTGTAGAGATACACTAATACATTTACCCTAGGGAATGAAATTAAGCAGAGCTTCCACCTTAACTGTGTTTTTTGACATTTTTGCATGTAATTTTGTAAGCATAACATTGCTCTAGTATCTCTTTTTGGAGAAGGCTATCATATCAGTTTTTATAAAGTACATCTTTAATGGAGATTCATTTTATCCCCAAGGCTATGGTGATTTGACTATAGATATTACAAAAATGCTAAAGCAAAGTTTATATTTCATCCAATGCTTTTATTGGTAAGGATATAGATAATTATCCTTTTGGTGAATCACACAGGTACTTTCACTTTGTCCAAGTTAACTTAGTAAGTTGAATTACAATCTGCTAATTATCACTGTGGTTGTTTTGATAGTTTTATTTTGTCCCCCTAAATACTTTTATCCTTCAGTTTTATTCTAAGATTTATGATACAGGATGGTATATTGAGAGAATAAAAAATGCTTCATTCTTACTCATCTACTTTTTTTCTCATTAACAAGCAGTAAGCAGTGAGCGACAATACAACAAACTGAAAATGTCTTCTCAAAGATTTTGATGCTGGGAGGTTGGGAAGCTTGAATATATAAATATATAATATTAACATAGTTACTCAGCATAGTAAAAGATTTGACAGGAATTGTCTTATCACTTCATGTAACAAATATTCATTGAATTTGTTATAAATATAAGGTTTTGGAAAAGTGATAAATAAAAGGGTTCTCATTAGTTAACTTTCATATTGAAGTTATTGAGAATATGATAAATTTATTATTTTTGCATTAGTGAAGTAATTGTTAGAGTAGGAAAGCTTTGTGGTGTATAAGCCTATAAAACTCTTCATCTAATATCCAGTGGCCAGGGAAGACTTCCCCAAAGAAGTCATAACCTAATATAACTGCCATGAAGAGTCAGGGTGAAGCAAGGGGGAGATATATATATATATATATATATATATATATATATATATATATATATATAAATTTACTTTTAATTTATTTTAGGAATATTAAACTAAACACATTTAACTCAAAACCAAATTCATCTTATCTTTAAAAATACCTTCTTATCTGTATGATCTAATGTTTTGATTTCAGCTTGCGAAAGAACAGAACACCATAGTCATCTTACATAGGCTCTCTTCACTCCTTTTCTTCACTAGTTGGAAACTGTTTTTGATTTTTAAAATAAATGCTTTTTTGCTACACTTCTTTTACATGAACCTTCATGCAGAAGAGAAGGCCCTCAGTTCTTGCTTGAATAGCTGTAAAAACTTCTTACTCATTTCCTGGCCTGTTCCCAGCCCATTTTTCATTCAGTTGCTGCTTGGGTTTTCCAAAGTGCAACTTTGGTCATAGTATTTTATTATTATTATTACACTAATAGCATTCCATGGTTTTCAGGAAAAGTGTAAAAGCTTTCGTCTTACTGCAAAATACCTTTCAACTATTTCATTTCTGTGCTCTTCTCAAGCTTCATCTTGTTCAGTTTGTTCTCTAACCCCCTTTGTGCCAGCAGCAAGGGATTACTTTTCATTTATCTACATACTGCTTTAGTTCCTGTGTTTGAAATGACTCAATTACTTCAAACCTACACTCAAACATCATTCCTCCAAAATCATACACATGTGCCTATACTCATTTTCTCTGTCTGGAGAATTTCAAAGCCTTTGGACTGTTAGGTTCCTTCATTAGCAAATGCTATGTTTATTAAAAGTGGTGGTATTTTCTGTCAAATGTATACCTTCAATATTTACCACTCTGAGGAACACATGGTAGACATGATATTAGTGTAGTGGGTAATTGGTAATTTGGGACCAGATTTCAGGAAGGTTTTGCATATTAATGTAATGACTATGGTCTTTGTTATTATGAAGGCACTGATGGTTCGAGATCAAAGGAATCATGTTTTCTGAGCTGTCCTTTAGAGGGAAAAGCATTCAGAAACCAGTGTTTATAGGAGAGATATATAGACTCTGGAAATACTGTGTGTGTATTTTATAAAGTTCATTAACCTGCTCTCAGAGTACATGGGTTGATTTGTCTGAGCTGGTGATAGAGATTTGGAAGCCATTGATATATGAAAAGTGATTGAAACATATGACTGGTTTGTACCATTTTATTAGAAGTATGCAATGAGACAATAGAGGGATGAGTGAAGAATACAGCATCCTAGAGGATTCCAATATTAAAGGATTGTTGGGCTGAAGGACAGGATCCCCTGAAGAATGGATTTGACGAATTAGCAGGAGAACCAGAGGTTCATGTTCTAATGGAACATAAAGAAGAGAGATTAGATGTGGAGTTGTGTTTGGAGAGCAGTAATGTTAGTGTAGGTTGGTGAGGTGAGGGGCATCTAAATGTACCCTAGTAAAGGTTCTGTTTAGAGTGAGAAGATCTTGAGTCCAAGATTTATTTTGCTTATCTGTAAATGAGAATTGCCATATTTCATATTACACATTTTTTTGGTGTCTTTGTGATGAAATGCAAGAATACTTAATTTTTTACGTTGAATACTGTCAAATGTGGATATGGCTTTTCATATGTGGGGCAGGAGGTTTATGGGAAATCTCTGGACCTCTTGTCTACTTTGTGTTCCTAAAATCTCTCTAAAATAATACTTTTGCACTTTTTATTTTAAGCAAACTTTGAACATTAATTGTAGGAAGGTGATCTGGTTTCATCTAAATAGCTCAAATTTTGAAGATAGAAAATCTAACTTGAATACTCAAGTTTTTTTTCTAACTAGCTATGTGATGTGAGACTAGTTACCTACCCGTTGGTGTTAAGGGAAAAATAAGATTCATGAAAATAGAAGTTTGTCAACTGTTGAGTTCTGTTTTATTGTTATTTCTTGATCGAGCTTTGACTGTATTTTAAAGTCTCAAGGTTACATTTGTAAAGTAGTTGAACTGGAAAAATTCTTTTCTAAATTTTAAAAAGTGAATCAAATATTTATATTTAATTGTGAGTCTCTTACTAGTGAAATTCACTTCTTAGAAGAAGTCTTTAGTCATAGTGATGGCAAAGAGAAGCAGTTTGAATGCAAGATGGGAGCTTGTGATGAGTGACTATATAAATTAGAGAAGTCATTGTACTCAGTGAATTTTGTTTGCCTTCCCCCCACTTAAAAGATTAAATTGTCATTATTTTTCTAAAGATTAATGATATATAAGACATACTTAATTCTCTTAACTTATTGAAGGTTTGTGCCTAAATCAGGGTCTTTAAATCTCATGATGTTGTTCTAAGAAAAGTAATAAGTGATTCATGGAACATTTTGCTAATACACAAAATCATTAAGATGGAATTTTTTAAATCTTACTGATAAACTTCAGATAAGTTTCAAGTGTAAAGTTTCGCAGATAGGGGTTAGGGAATTCAGTACAATACTTTGGTTCCTATTATTTTTACACAAAGTCACAATGATATTTAGGAACTTTTAAGAAAAATGCCAGGGTAGCAGATAACTATAGGTGAGTTTGCTCTGCTAAGAGAAGGTCACAGACTCTATCTCTGGCTTTGTCTGCTCCCTTGCAAATGAATGATTTGTTGGGACCTGGGGGTGCACCTAAAGAAAGACTGTGGGTGACTTAGCAAAAACCTACCACTCCTTTTATAAAAAAGTTTATGTTCTGCTGACAGATCATTAGAGTCATATTTCTATATGAAGAATAGTGCTTTCATTTCCATCTTTCATTCTCTTGTATTCTTTTTCTCTTTTCAGTTTGAAAGAGAGTTTACTGACCACCAAGAAACACAGGCTCAGTTGCAGAAAAAAGAGGCAAAGATTAATGAGCTTCAAGCAGAGCTACAAGCTTTTAAATCTCAGGTAAAATACCATCTAGCTAGAGTGAATGCAGGTATTGAAAGCTCCCCAGGAGAACAGAGGTCATATCATATCTTCATAGTCCAAAGTGTTTAAGTTTTATTTCATTTGTATGTTTTCTAAGTTTTGTTTATGTATTTTTTCTTTTGCTGTGTTTGTTTTTATTTTCCTGCTTCTTTCTATTTGCATTGCTAAGAAAGTCCAAAGTATCGCTAATTAATCTGCTTCCTTATTTCCTATGTAGGAATAGGGTTTTATTCCTAATGTCACATGTTTCCTAAGAAATTAAGCATAAAGGATATGAAACTCTTTTACTTTTAGATTTGTCATTCATCACTGATCTTTATCCCACTAGAGAAAATTATTGCTCAAGCTATTTATTTTTCAAAACCTTCAGCCTATGGTTACCTTGCAGTGAAAGATAACCTCTAGCTGATTGAGAACATTTTCTGATAATTTTTCAATTTCCAAAGGTAAACAGATTTAAAACATGACAAAAAAGAGAGCAAATCTGTATTATGAAGTAGATGGCTCACATATACCCTCTACACATAAAGCATTTAGATAGCTAGAAGCACATTGTTGGCATTTTTTAAATGGATGAAAGTAAGGAGTTAGAATATTCATAGCTCAATTTCTTCATGTACATTTACATATAGGATAGGATGATGAATAGTAAGTATAGTTTTGCTGTTTTCCTTACATCCTAATTTTATGGTTAAGTTGAAATCATCTTAGGTGTATTATTTTCTATATTGGTATATACTGTTCTCTGTGTCTTTGGGGGTTTTATTTCTTTTTAAGTACTTAGCTCATAGTATTGTTCCAGAGATTGTCTGAACACCCTTTAAGAAATAGCTATCTGTTAGTGTTCAACTGTAGAGAAAAACATTGAAAATCTGTTAATTATAAGATTATATTTCGTGAATATTTTTTGTGCTGTAAGAAGCATTGTCATGATTTATTGAAAATTTTCCAAATGATTCATTATATTTCATATTAAAAGAAGCATTTGGTTGTGATTTGTATGTTAGATTGAGCTACAGCAATAACTGAAAAAAATTATAGTTTTTTTTTTTTTAGTGAATAGAGCTAATAAAATTTAATAAAATTTCTAATTTCTTCTAGTTCTTCTAGTTTAGGACTTATATTAATCTACTCTTTAAAATTCCAGCTTATAAAGAATCATCTCCACTATCTTTAAATAATGTTATCGCTGCCTGTGTTATTCTTGTAGTTTTGAAAATGAGACTAAATCAGAATTTTCCTGTATCATTTTACCTTGTAGATAATGATCACCTGTGTTTAAGGTTATGAGAAGAAAGCCTAGAATTGAGAGAATTAGAGACATAATATTGGCCACCATATTTATTTATCAAGAACAGATAGCAAATTCTTAGGATTAGTTTGTATTTATCTTGAATTGTATGTACTTGTCATGATAATTGTATGCACGTCTCTTTGATCAAAGATTTGCTAATCATGGAAGCTCTAAATATGTTTATTATATGTTATTTCATCTCTTAAGTTACTTAACAACTAGGCACTTCTGGGTATTGGAGATATTATGTTGAACAAAATAGTCATGACAGCTGGCCTCATGAACAAGAGATGCAAGTCAGTCATACTCTATAAACTAACTATTGCAAACAGAAATTCAGTCATATCTTTAAGAATTAATATTTAACTCTAAATAGTCATATCTTTAAGAATTAATATTTAACTCTAATTATGTATTAACATAATGTAAATATGTTCTTTATATTCAAACTATGCATAACAGCAACCTAATGTAACAATTAACTGATTGCACTTGATTTTTTTTGATAACCCTGTTCTCAATTTGTGGTCTCAACTTCCTTTATAATGTCTTTTCCTAGTGTTGATTGCAGGTATTGATTTCAGACTTTTATACATGATCTGTGTTCCCCAATTGTGCAGTGAAACTTTAAAAAATATTTAGTATTTATTAGATGTCAACATTTTTAAGACAGTATACATATATGGCTCAGAATTGAAGTAACAGAAATTTCAAGATATTTGTCACAGAATATTTGTAACAGAAATTATCTTTGTGATCATGAAAATTCATCTAATAATTTCTTGCTGTGCTATAGCATCATAAGCACAAAAGTGAACAGTGTACATATTTGACTCCTTTTTTCTCTCCTGCTTTTAGTCATCTGATTATGGAAAGATGATTAGTGTGTGTGTGTGTGTGGGGGGGTCTGTGTGTGTGTATGTGTGTGTGTTTTGGTGTGGTGTTGGGGGAGAGGGTGGGGATTCCACTGGTTTACCCTGTGCTTTCCTTGCTCTTTTCTTTAATTCAATTACCCTACAAATATTTCTTTAGTGACTGTCAGTTGTCAATCATGACTTTATACTGAGAAAGAGTAATTAGTTACACAGATATAATCATTGCTCTTTGTGAGCTTATAGTCAATCTGAAAGAAGTAACTATTAATGATTCTTTGAATAATTATTTAATATTCAGATAAGAGCATCAAAGAGAAATACAGGGTGCTATCCATGTGAGATAAATGATACTAAAAGGCTTTCCTCTGGAAGGTACAATTAGCTCAAACTAAGAGGATCAGTAGGAAATGATCAGATGAAATGAAGTAGTATCAGTTAAAAGGAATATTCTAGGTAGATGGTATAACATGTGCAAGAGATTGTTGTAAAGTTGGCATCAGCTTGGAATTGTATGTTCAAGTCACTTAAAAGATTACACAAGACCCACCTCATAGCTTCACTGGTAAGTTCTACTAAGAAGTTTCGATTCCTTTTTCAAGGACAAAATTCATGTTGTGGCCATACTATTTAAATCTCTTTATCTGAATCTTATTTAACTTACTTATTGCTAATATTCTGAATCTTATTTAACTTATTGCTTACTTATTTAACTTACTTATTGCTAATATTCTGTAGAATTCTGTATATGACCATTCCTCATGCTAAATACTTTGTTTGACCTTATTTATTTCCATGACTTCGACTGTCATGTAGATCTTACTGATTTTTGAATCTCTAAACCCATTCAGTAATTCCCTCAATGATTTTGTAAGTTCTTGTGCCTGGGATTTTTTTTTTTTTAAGACAAACATAGTAGAATAATTATGTTGTATTATTGAGGGACCTTCTCTGTACTCAGTTCCTTTGGAGACATCTCTCTGGCTGTCCATAAGTTGCCTTCAACTGGGCAGCATTATTTCTGGCAATTATATTTTTATGTAAACAAAAGCTATAATTCTTAACTTAGCAAAAAATATGGTTGGAATTTTGTGTTTAGGTTAATCTTACCTAGGTGAAATTACTGAAATTCAATTGTTTTTGGTTCAAATGATATCTTTTGAAAAAGGTTACTTTTACAGGTTTTGTACAGTGTTCTTGGTCATGTTCCTTGTTTATTTTCTCCCTCTAGTTTGGTGCCTTGCCAGCTGATGCAGTTACCTCCCTGGCCGTGTCAAAAGAAAATGAAATAAATGCTCCAGCATCTTCTCTTCCCACATCATTGTCCTCTTGTTTAACTGTGCCACCTCCACCTCCTCCTCCACCACCTCCTCCTCCACCACCCCTTCCAGGAATGCAGATGCCTGGTGTTCCAGTGCCTCCTGCACCTCCCCTGGGATTTCTCAGTGGGGGACAATCTCTTCTTCCACCTACCCTGCCATTTGGGCTAAAACCAAAGAAAGAATTTAAACCTGAAACTAACATGAGAAGATTTAATTGGTTAAAGGTAAAATGAATAAATGGTCTAGATTAAAATTTAATTTGCTTTCTTAGACAAATTTTCCCAAAGTGAAACTTAATCAAGATGAAAAATTTAATTAAATAAATAATGAAATAAACAGGGATTTTTTTTAAAAAAAGTTTTTTAAAAAATGAGGCAGATCCTTTACTATTGTCTGAAGTAACTTTGGTGGGAGTCAGTGTTGTTTCAATGGGCTTTGGTGTAAAACTAAAAAACCTATAAAACGTTCATTAAAAGTACTAAGATGTTAGTGTTTTTAGGATATTTTCTACAGGAATATTGGGAAAATCATTACCAGTTGTCATAAGTTGATACTTAATCAGGGTATGGGAATTCTGAATTACGCAAAAAAATGGTTTAATGACCGTCTAACCTGGCAAATGATGTGTAATATACTTGTACTTGAAGACTCCTAACACACAGAAACACTGTTAAAGATACTGACAAGTAAAATTGAGAGGCTACAACTTTAATTTTATTTAGCTTCAGATCTCTATTTGATTGTGAAAGTATTCCCTCCCCCACTTCTCAATAAAATGGTAACTTTGCAGTGATAACTATGCAGTGGGACTGGCATCAATGAAACATACAACTATTTATGAACAAGTCTTCTCTCTGATTGCAGATTAGACCTCATGATATGAGTGAAAGCTGTTTTTGGATAAAAGTAAATGAAAATAAGTATGAAACTGTGGATTTACTTTGTAAAATTGAGAATGTATTTTGTTGCCAACAAAAAGGTAAGTTTAACATTGTTATTAATTTTAGTATTTTACCATTGGGTTTTTTTATATACTAACCTGCATAAGTCCTATATATGATACTTTCACTTTACTGATGGGTAGATAAATGATCAATTGAAATGTTTAAAAGGTGGCTTTTATAGAGTATCAAATGAGGAATTGAAAAATGCAAAGCTGTTTAGTTTTCTATGAAATACTGCTTTTGAAGTTCTAAGCTAGATTTTCATGGAGAATATTTTCAGAGATAATTTTGTTATGAAATTTTCTTTAATCAATGATAAATATTTAACCACTATTTAATGCTAGTGTCTATCACATATTTAGTATGAGTCACATGGCATAAATATATATTACTGATAGAACATCTTCAAAGTTATTCTGAATTAACTTTATCATCACAGCAACTGAGGGCAATTAGCATATATCCAAAATTTTCTTTGTATTCTAAAATACAAGTATGAATTAATAACTCTTCCTAAAAATAGTACTAAAACTCTAAATGTAAATGAATGTTGTTTTTCAGAATTTAGGTAAATATAAGGCTTAGAAAATGTATTCTAGAACAGCATTTAATCTCGACCAATGTAGTGAAAAATTATACATTTTTATTTTTGAAAATGGGGAATTTTCTCAGCAAGCCATCCCTAGGAAACTTGTAAAGTAAGCAGATCTTAATTTTACCTTTTGATTATGTAGACTCAAAATTTTCTTTGAATAAGATTAGTATGTTCTTCCAGCAATCAAGGAAAATATATGGCAGTTAAAATGTGTATTTATATGTAAAACACTTCAGAATTTCAGATTTCATAATCGGGAATTGATTACTTTTCCCTTTGCTTTCCTAGTAGGTGCAAATGGTGATGCCTAAAAGCTATTTAAGTGATAGTGCCATCCAGCTTCTCTTTTTTCTCTCTCTTTACTCTGATTACTTTCTTAATTAATGAGGCTCAAAAGGGAAACTTGTTAGCATGTCTTTAATTTAGCTGTAGTGTTAGCCCTAAATGAAATAATTGGACCTTTAAAAAATTCGTAAGTCATCTAACTTTAGACTTGAGTTTCAAGGTTGCCAAAAAATAAATAAATAAACCAATGCATTTGTTCAGTCTACTATTACTTATAAATACTAAAGGTGAAGAAATAATCTTTTTCTGAATGTTTCATACTTCCATCTCTCTCTTTTAAGTGCTGTCCACTTTGGCCAGAATCTGCTTTTATTTGACTTAGAGGTTGGCACAGGCAGCTTCTTTTGTCTCAGATCAAATGCTACTTTCTCTTTTTGTGATAGGGCTTGATACTTTTATTGTGACCAGGTAAAAGGGGAAAAGCCCAAAGCTGTAACAATGCCAACAGGAGATAAGCTCTGAATGTGACTATCGTTTGTTCTGGATTTTCAGCAATTTATAGACATTAGTTGAAGAGCCTTAACTGTGCTTTTTGATACTACTGATATTTAAGTCTTTTACTGGGAAAAGCCATTCATTGCCTTTGAGAAAGACAGTATTTATGTAGATATAGAAATGATCAAGAGAGAAGGCAACAAGTAAAAGTGTCTTAGACAAAACTGAGGACTGATGGGATAACTGGTCACTCATTGTCATCTCTGTTTATGTCCTGGGGGCTGAGCTACCAATGATCACAGTGACTATTCTCTGACTTCAAAGTTTACTTTGTTTGAATTGATTTTGTAATTTTGACAGAAGTCAGAATTAAACCTAGTCATTTACTTATTGTTCAGTTCAAGGCTGAAATACAGTGTTCATTTGCTAGTGAGCATGGGCAGTTAAGTCACTGAATACTGCGTGCTTCCATCGTCATGTTGCATTACAATTTGCCTTGAAGGACACAAAGATTCAGATTACTAGAGAAGAGTGGATTTTTTAGAGAAATGGTGTGAACTGTTTCTTATATAGTAACTCTTTGGAGTAAGAATCAGGGCTCTTGCTCTGATAATGAAGATAAATATTTCATCCTAGGTATTTAAAATATTGGTACCAATTCTTTGTTGCTTCCTAAGCATTTTTAAATAGGTAGAAAGAAAACAGGAACTGAATCCTTTCATCTAAAGAGAGTCTTGAAATTGTCTTTTAAAATTTTTGTTACAAATTACTACTTTTTTCCTAGAGTAGGTACTTGCTTTAGTTTTCTGATACTTTTTGTTTAGGATTGAGTTTTAGAGTTGGAAAATGAATAAGTACTAATACTATTTAGTGAGTACCCATCTCTGAATGGGATTGTCTTCTTTGTTGTTGTTATTACTTACATTTTGACTTTCATGTTACCATCTTGACCTTGTTGTGCTAGAGGTGAGTTTTTTTTTTTTTTCCTGGAAAATAATTTTTTTTAATTATGTTTTTTATTTTTTAAATTGATTGCCTGCTCATGCACACACACACACAAATTTACATCATTGTATATCTTGAACTTCTCTCACCACTGTGTCACCTGTGAACCATCATCTTAATTTCTTGTTCCCATCCTTCCCTTGATTTTACCATCCCCATCCCCCCCCCCCTGCCCAGTTCTGCTGCAGTTTGTTAGTTTTAAATTTACTGTTCTTTTGTTTGTCTGGTTACCCTATATCCCACATATAAATGAGATTTTCTATTGTTTTTCTTTTTCTTTCTGGCTTATTTCCACTAGCATGATTTCTTCTAGGTCCATCCATGTTGTCTCTGATGCATCAAATTTGTCTTTTTTTGAATGCTAATAATATTCTATTGTGTAAATATACTACAACTTTCTGATTCATTTGTCTATTTGTCTGTTTTGGGGCATTTGAGTTGTTTCCATATCCTGGCTATTTTAAATAATGCTGCAAAAAACATCTGGGTACAGGTGTAATTTTGAATGAGTATTTTTGTATCCTTTGGGTAGACTCCCAGAAGTGGGATTGCTGAAGTGAATGGTAGTTCCATTTTCAGTACTTTGAGCATCCTTCACACAGCTTCTGGAAAGCAATTCTAACCTCCCACAATACCACTCTATCCCAACTGATCCTAGACATAGCAAGTCATTTTTGCTAAATAAAAGCTT
This sequence comes from Uropsilus gracilis, assembly GCA_004024945.1. Lineage (NCBI taxonomy): Eukaryota > Metazoa > Chordata > Mammalia > Eulipotyphla > Talpidae > Uropsilus > Uropsilus gracilis. The sequence goes on from PVHY01015958.1 coordinate 12,138, forward strand.
AACTATTTCCTTGTATTGTGTCATTTATTTCATATATATTTTCATTTAACATAGCTTTTACTTTTTATTTAACTAGTCTCTTCTCTGACATAACTTCCCTTCAGTAGAGGGGTGTCTTGGACCTATGGTTAGCATTATAGGAACTCCTTTTTTGGGGAAACCATTTTTTCTTGCCTCATTGTATCATTTTGTCCCTTTTTGGACTTTTAAAATAGTACTGTTTTAATTGAAGTATAACAAAGACACAAAGATATAGAAAGGGTAACAAATTTAAAGTGTTTTTTTTTTTGGTAAATTGTCACAAAATGAATATACCCAATTGGCTACCTATATATATATATATATTGCAACTTCTATTCAGGTAATTGGATATTTATTGGGTATGCATTGTATGTTTAACCTTGATGATACTAGTTGGGAAGGCAGGCATGTGCCTGGACTCATGTTGGTTTTGCAGTCTAAGGGAAACTCCACCAAATTCTTACTTGAAACATTAGAATGAGGAGTGGAGCGACAAATGTTGCTTTTGATTTTAGAAAAGATACCATATTTTACTGTCTGTGGCTTCTGTTAGGACTTAACAAGGTTATAAAAAAGCATTGTTTATATATTTTCTGAAATCTAATCACAATATTCATATATTGAACATTTGGTATCATCAAAATCATGCTAATGACCTGTGCTTTTTTTTTTAACCAGATTGGAAGCATCTGTTGGTTAATTTTTACAGGCTGTTGGAAAATGAAGTAAAGTCTACTAACAGATTATTGGTGTTGGATTTATCAACTAAAATAAATATTAATTACTTTCATTATTCATAAACTGTTAATAGGGATTAAAAGGTTTTCTTAAAGTATGTGGATAGTGCAATTCATATAGGTTGATTTATTACAAAAATGTGATTCCACAATTGCTAGCTTTCTGAAATAATTACATTTTATAATAGGTGTGTCATTTTTTTTCAGATAGGGCCGATCAACAGGTTTATAAATAATTTCTCAGCTGAATAGTTATGGCATATGGAAACAATGAATGAATTCTGTTTTTAAAAACAAATCAAGTTTAGATTTCTGACATCATAGGTCAGTGGACAAAGTGCTGGGATAAGGAATGGTAGACCGTGGATTATCCAGTCACTTGGCTGTGTGGAGGATGCTCTGTATTTAGATTACAATTTATTCCACTGTGTGAGCAAAACTGTATAAAATTTTCTGAACTAGTGCATAAGCCTACATTAAGATAGACAATATAATTTAAAACAGAAAGATGTGTTTTAGGGGAATGCTTATTATCAAAGTGGCTATTTTAACATACCTTAAGCATCTTAACGGTTTCTGAAAAGGACTTTTGGACAGTACTAATTTGAGTAGATTAGAAAGAAAATCAGTGTAGAATTGACTATTTCTCTTGAGCTCTGTAATTTGATTCTTGTTTGTGGCTGAATCTTGAAAGAACCAAAGACTTGAGGAAATGATGAGATCTAGGAAAATATGAGGTATCTCCTTCTTACCAATTATTCTGCATTGTTACTAGTTATATTGTGCAGGGTTGAGTTGCTTGAGAAACATTTAATCTGAATGCTTTAGAGAAACGGAGCCTAAAAAGACTGGCTAAAGAAAGTGGATTCAGTCTGGAACACAGAATACTCAAGTTCACAAAGTGCTCCAGTTACATGCTTTGTTGACAGTATGTCTTTGGCATGGTGTGGCAGAAATTTTAACAGTCCTTATAAATAGGCATATTTCTTAAGGATTGTACAGTGTTATAAACCAAAGAGAAGGACCTTGGCTTATGTATGATAAAAGGTTTGTGAGCATTAACATTGACTCTTCCTTCTTTTCCATGTTGTCTCCCGTTTTCCTTTTTCCACTGGAATAAGGAATGGTATTAAGGCAATTGATATGCTTGTGTTCTTTGACTTGTGCTGTATTGTGGGATGCTGTCTCTTTTCTGCTTTACAGATTCAACTTGGTGTTTTAATTCTGTTTTCAGTGGTCTATCTATAACAATTAACTCTTTGCAAAATTGTTGCATTCTCTTGGTCCCATATGCCATTTTTTCTTAGGCTTTCCCTTGAATTTTCTGTATCTCCTGCCACTAGCCCAGAACCTCCCTTGTTGCCCTCTCGTTACATTGAGTTGTTCTTTGCTTTATCTGCATTATGTTCTATCCCTCAGGACTGACACTCATAATCTGTTCACAGTATTATCCATCTGAAAACAAAAAGTAGGCTGATACTTCTGTAGATACTATCATAATCTTGAAATATATTTTGTAAATCTGACCTTATCACTTCTTCTTTCCCTTTTGCCACTTCTACCATCCTCTGCAAACCCACCTCATACTATTTGCCTGGTGTGAAAGGAAGAGAATCATATTGTGTTAACTTTACAACTAATCATTCCATTCTTGGAGCAGAGGAAGAGAGTGGAGTCAGAGTTAGGAGCAGGGGCCTTCCTGTTGGGTTATATAATAGCAGGTTGAAATGCAATGCTGTCATTTCATCTGTAAAAGGAAAAGAGATACATATGAACATATATATTCTGTACCCTTAAACTTCAAAAGTTAGAGTTTGAGATAAAAACTATTTTCATGTGTTTAAGTAAGCTGGGTTTGTTTTTTGTATCTCAAAGTTAACTTAGTTTTCATACCTGTATTTGAGTATAATTCATATCTTTTGAAATCCTATGTATTTTACTATACATTCAAAAATTATTATGAGGAAAGGCCATTTCTGTAGTTGCCAGTGAGGGTCTCAACACAAGAAAAAGGTTGTAATCCCAACTGCAGCCTCTCTGATTTGTGCAGTGCTGGCCGTGAGCGGTCGTCTAGGCCTTGGCCTGGCCTGGTTGCTGTCTGTTCCCATAGATGGGTTTTGTGTTTTTTCTCTTTGATCATTCAGAGGACCTATACATTATTTGTAATGAAAGGTTTTATTCAACCTAGAATATATTTTTTTAACAATGGTCTTAACTTTGAACCATTCATTTTGAATCTGCTTAATAAATGATTGTGATTCATTTGTCAGTAGAAGGTCTATAAAATCTGGGGAAAATATGGAATTCGTTCCTTAATAAGACAACACTAAAATAATAGTATTGTTTGTCTTTTTTTTTTTTTTTAGCAGTATGGTTGTTTAATTGATGTTGCATTTATTTCCCTAAAACACTCCTGTGAGAGAACCAAGACAAATATTGTACACATTCTATATGAAAAAAAAAAAAAGTTACACTCTTTCAAGTGAAGTTCAGCCAAAAGGAGCCGCCACTCTGAATGGAATACAGATCTGAGTCTAAAGCCCTTGCTCCTTCTGTTAAACCATGCTGCTTCTCTGATTAAAAGAAATCCTATTATGTTTTATTTAAAGTGTTCTTCTTTGATTTAAAATAATTTTCCTCTCATCTCCTGCCACCTTACCACTGCCCCACAGCAGTTCACCCTCATCTCACAATTTATATTAAAGACTTTAAAAACTCGCCGTTTTTTATTAAGACCATCTTTCATCATTTGGTACCTCTATTCACTTCTGTAAGTATTTGAGCTGTAAATACTAACATCATGCTGTGGAATGTGCAGAAGTTGAGGGACTGTGGAGTCCGCCCTCCAAGGGTGCAACCCCTGGCTTTTGCAACTGTAGATTTTCCTTCTGTAAAATGGGAAAGATAATATCATTTCAAGAGGTTATTGTGAAGCGTATATAATGAGTATTTTAAAGCCTCTTTTGCAGTGCCTAGCTTAAGATAGTTGCTCAGGATATGTTAACTGAACTTAAATTTTGAGAATGCAGCTTCATTTCCTCCTACAAGGTTTGTGCAGCATCTCACATTTTTTCATGATGGTTGCAAGTTAAATGGCCTGAAACTGAACAAACCAGGGGCAATGTCAGTGTTTGTGGATTCTTACCATGACTGAAAGTTATAAACAACGGGGTTGATTTCTAAAGTGTGATCAAGATCATGAAAGTGTCCCAAAGGCCAGAGATGCCAGCTATCCTAACCTGCGTAGTGTCCATAGTACCTGGTGGTCCAGACCGAAAGCTGCTCATGGAAGATGGTGTTGTCCCTCTGATAAGAGCTTGGAACTGGTGTCATACTGGTAAATGGTTACACTGGGTCCAGCTCTTCTGTGGCAGCTCAGCTGGGGTAGTTATAGCACTCAGCATTGGACCAGCAATCTGCAGGCTGTGTTGGGCAATGACAAAAGCTGGACCAAGTAGCTCTCAGAGAGGGTGCCAGAGGGCCATCGTTCAACTCTGGAGATACTGGGCACAGGCTGATGAATAAAGCTGAAATGTAGGTCTTTCATAAATGAAGCTAAGATGTGAAAGATCTGCAACATTCTTAGAGGTCTTGTGGGTTTCTGGGATCTGTGAGGGTTTGTGTGGAAGGTTTTCTCAGGAACTAAAGCTGGACACGTCTCTGCAGCTGTTTCTCTACTGAAGTCTGTCGGAATGAGTCCTTGGGTGCATCTCTCTGAATCCTCTCTCAAACTGGGCGAAGCCTCTATTTATAACCCTCCTTCATGATACCCACCTTTCTATCTATTTTCCAAACCAACATTTATAAGACATTGTTGCTGATGTATGCTCAAACCTGACTGGTCTGTTTTCAAAACCAACTCTGGATTCAAAATCAAAACCTAAGTAGTGCATCCAACCTGCCCTGCACCAACTTGTGCCAGATCTGGGCAGGCATGCTCTGCTGTATCTGAATGGTGCTTGTCAGATTAAACCTAACCTGTGCTTCTCCTGTACCCCCCCTCCCCCACCCCCTCTTAAAGTACTCCCTCCCCCGCCACACACCCTACTTCCTCTCCTCACAGCTTGCACTGGTGCAGAGCTGGGCAAGTTCTACCAAACCAGGAGCCACCAAAGCTACTTTTACTGTCCTGCTGCTTTGGTTTCACTTTCAGAGGAAACTTTCTAAACCACTAAACAGTTATGTGATTTGAGCTGTGTTAATAAGCATTTGCAAAGTTGTCTGTAATGTTATCATTAACTTTAGAAAATAGTGGTAATACATTCTTCTGTTCATTTGGTTGCTTCCATTTTTGCATATAACAACTGACAGATGCTTTATAAAGTTCCTTAATAGGAGGGAATCTATTAAATCTGGAATAAATATAAGTATTTGACTTTTTTTGCTAGTTTCATTTTTTGGAGTTTTTCCATGATTTTTTTGGTAAGTTTATAAGTTATTAATGGAATGAGGACTGAACAATATTTGTCATTTTATGATATACAAAAATGGAAAATTTATCTTTGTTATCCTTGGTGTGATTTCTCTTTAGAGCATTGAGTTGAAAACTTGAGCAGGATCTTGAAAAGTTTGCTCAATTCTTTATAACACATACCAGTTCTTACTAATATTTTTGACAGCTATTTCTAGTTTTCAAGATTAGTGTGGGTGGTATGGATGTCTTAATGTATTTGTAGAACTGTGATGGAGTAAGACATAGGGATCCTTTTATTGGTAGGTAAATAAGAATTCTAAATAAGGCTTTTGCTCTGAATTCTCTCCAGGGTATGCAGGAAGGAGGATAGCTGTCAAGTTTCTTTGTTTATTCATAGAGTATAAGCAGAAGGTTCAGAGGAGTGATATTATTTTCTTCTCTAACTTGGTGGTGTAAGCTAATATTATTTAGGTGACTCCTATACTCCTATGCAGTTATTGATGTTCTGTCATTGTGACATATTACGAACTTGATATGGTTTAACCTAGTGCTTATTTCCTGAATGGGTGAGAAATTGAAGAAATTCAAAGTGGTATCTTTATTTTGAAAATGTGTATCAATGTTCCTATTTCTCTTTTTATGAAATAATAGAGAGGGGATAAAGCTCTTGAACAGACAAATATATTCATCTTGGAATAAGTATAACTCCACATCTAAGCTGAAGATGACCTTGAAATTTTATGTGCTTGCATTAGTGTGTACATCATTTTCTCTTGTTGAATTTGTGTAACTTACGTGCAGGAAATCAGTACTAATTATGAGTGATTTAAATGAGAAGTCTAGAAACTAGTCCCAGAGTTAGTAAATCCTACATCCCAATGCTGTCAAGACACTTGGTTAGATTTGGTTAGATTATTGTTCACTTTCTTAGCTTTTCCAGCAGTTTTAACATCCTTTAGGTAGCAAATATAGCAGTTTATACAACAAAATTTCTCATTGTACAGTTCTATATGCTAGAGTTCCAATGCCATTCAAAAGTGGAAAATAGATCTTTGTCTAAATCTGTTCTAAAATCAAGGTGTGTGTTAGTAGGGCTATGTTCTGATCATTCTGATCTCTGAAATCTCTGCCACTCTTTTCTAGCTTCTAGACATTGCTCACTTTCACTCAACAGTGACCCCTTTCCTCCTGTCTTCAAAAAAGGCAGCTTTGAACCCTGGCATTCCTTGTCTCTCCCCTGATTTCCTCGATTATGTTTCCTCAAACTGTCATAAATCAGGAAAGGTTGAAGGCTTGTGTGATTAAATGAACCCATCTGGGTAATCCAGGATGATCTTGAAATCTTAGTCTTTAACCTTAATCACATCTAAAAGATCTTTTTCCCCATGAAATTCACAGGTTCTAGGAATTTTAGACAGCGAGGATGCAACTGAATGCAATCAAATTGCAACATTTTACGAGCTACATGGTCCTGTTGATTCTATTCATTGAAATAATATCACTCTCTTTGAAATTTCTATGCCTTTTATAGGAATACCATTTAGGGTCCTGGAGCATTTGACTTAATTTTTCCCATCATTTGTTTTGTTCATTAATGCTTATTGAACTTTGGATCATTGCTAAAAACATTAACATATGTTTTTGATACTATAGCTAAGTGACTTTGTGAAATTTTAGAAAAACCCTTGTGTTGTCTTAAGGGCTGGGAAAAGTTTTTTCTTCTTTCTTTAAATATACATATTATTTAATATGTACATTTAATTTGAAATATACATATGTTGAAAATACTATGTATTTTCCAGTTTGTAGTGTATACTATTTCATCTTTTTCCTGGGGAATTATTAAATTCTCTGTATATTATTACTTCATAACCCTTTTTCTCAATCCTAGAATATCTTTCAAAAACCTAGGGTAAAATAAATTTGGGCTTTAAAAACAAATTAAATAATTTGGTACCATGTATTTTAAGGAAAAATGAGCCTCTAATTTAGAAAAAAAAAAAGATGCATTTTCTCTCATACTTTCTTAACTTTTGGGGAAATAGCTATTTTATATTACCTGCTTAAAAAATACACCTTAAAACAGTTATATTTTAAAGTATAGTTACTATTATTTTATGTTTCACATAATAGTTTTATCTGATATTTTTGTGAGAGGAACTTGAGAAGAAGAATCTTTTCCTGATCCAAATATTTCAAACCTCATAAGTACCTACAAGTGGATAGAACATATAATTTCATTACAACCTGGAAAATTCTTGTTACTATAATTGCATATTGCACGGTATAATTTAAAATACAATATCTTAAAAGTCTATTTTAATTGGGAAAAATTTCATCAACGAGAGAAATCACATTTATCAAAACATCTAATGCAACCACATTTCACACAAAATAAGCAATTTATTTTAATTTAATTGTTGGCTCTTAGTCATTTGCCAGTCTACTCTTCTATCATCATATTGCCTTCATATTAGATTTTTTTCTTCCTGAAGCAGAATTCTTCCTTCTTTAATCTTCTTTTCTTTTTCAATTAGAGAACCAATTATTTTTCAGGGTTTCACAGGTCATAGTGCGAGAGTTTGACTCTCTGCTCTTATATGAAATTCAATGCAGAAGACTTGAAATAGCCAATGGGATAATTTGTTTTCTTTTAATGAGGAATATTGGTCTTTAGAGTTTTTATACTTTTCTTTTTCTAACGTATACTTTTTCTGAAAAATATTTTGCTTCATTCAAAATTTTCTATCTATAAAGGTGTGCAATGACATTTCAAATAGACCAAGTGTTTGTATTTCTGTTACCTGCTTTATCAGATTTACCAGTGTTTTCAATGTGAGTAGCAAGGAAAAAAGCAGTTTGTGTCCTACAGCATTGTTGTAGTGACCACACTTTTGTAATAGAATTTGTTGTTTTGTATTATCTGTATAATGTAAAAATAGAAACCCACATACATATTAATAAAAGAATGTCCTATACCCAGATGAGTTGAAACTGACCAATCTTTGGATTACTATTTTTTTCTTGATCAATTCTTTTTTACTTACCAAGATCTTTGAATGCAAATGAGGCAATGAACATGATGATCCTCTACCTACTTCTGTCTCTGAGGTGTATTTTAGTCAAAAAGATGTTTTTCTGAAGGTATTTTTGATGAATACGCATAACCTGCAACCTCAATAAATCAATGTTTCCCATTGTTCTTGATTATACTAGGTTTGTGGGAGGGAGAGAATAACTGGGAAACTAAGGAAAGGGTGAAAGGACTGACTCACTGTAACAGTGTGTGCAGTCACCACCTATATATACTAAGATTCAGGCCTTTGCTCCACTTGGCTGTGGAGGGACTGAGGCTCAGAGTCCTCAAATTTGCAAGATTTGAAGGAGATGAAAGTTGAAGAAGAAACTCACTTCTTCCTGACCTGTTTTCCCCTCTCCTATTGAAATACTAGGAAATGAGGGAGAAAAAGGCAAGAGAGCATGATAGAGGGAGCATCATTTAAAGTCAGTGTGAGTTTGTACAGGAACGATTATTATCAGCTACTTAGGCTGACTATAACACAATGATATCTTCTGGTTGGTCCTTTGAATGCTTTTAAAATTTAAGCTTTCAAAAGTTTTTACTATTTAGATAGCCATTTTATTCATTACCTGTTTTCTTTAAGTCATTTTCACCCCTAAAATATCTTGCATGTTTTTCTTTGGCATTTTTTGAGTCTATATTGCAAGGTAAATTATGATTTATTGTTCCTTTTAATACTATGCTTATCATATTCTGGGTATGAGTGTACATTCTAAAGGATTAAAAAGAAGAGGACTTCATTGTCATTATTGCTTCTACACTTAGGTTCAATTTTTGTATCTATGTATACTCTGTATTTTTCTGCTTTATATTTCATATTGTGGTAACTTTTGTTTGTTTTTTCACTAAATTCGACCATTTTATTGCTTTACTTTGTGTTTTTATCACTTCTCTGAATGTTTTTAATTTGTAGTTTCTGTCCATTCTTTATCTCCTAGGAAAATTCTCTACAGGTGCTACTGCTTCCTTATCTCACCAGGTTAGTCATTGGAGAGTTTTCCTAGATTCTGCCTGTGGTATCATCTTTCATGCAGATGTCTCATCTGCCTTCACATAGTGGAGTCTTTTCTCTCTGCCCTAGGAGAATGCCAAAACCTTTATAAACTCCTCTCTCCCAATTCTCTGCTTTCTAAAACTTTCATCTCCTACTACTTGCCTCTCTGTTCTTGTACTTCACAAGTCACATTGGATAGACTCCTGGTTACTCAGATATGCCAGATATACTCTTTTCTTTGACTTTTTCCCACCAGGAAAATTCATTTTTCATATATATCCTATGTTAGCATTTTACCACATGGAAAATCTTGAGTCAAATGCCATCTTCTCAGCAAAGACCTTATAGATACAATAATATTGCCAAACTTATCTGTTATCCCCCACTGCCTGTCCCAAATCTCCAGTACAAATCTCTTTTGTACTTTAAAAAAATATATATCATTTATTACTTTCTAATGTATTATTACTTAGTTATGAGGCTTGTGTTTCCTTTTCACTTTGCATTGGAATTTAAGCTCCTTTGGGAGAGATTTCTTTATTTTTGTTGTTTACAGCCATGTCCCAAATACCTAGAATTTCTTGCACATAGTAGACGCTGAGTTAATGCTTGCTGAAAAAAAAAGTTTAATAACAGCTTCTTATTTCTTTAAAAGAGAACTATAGCAATTTTAGTCTCCTCAAGCAATCTGTCTTTTTCATTTTAAGCAAATAGGAATTTTGGATAGTGGAAATATTTAAAAGATCTAGATTCCAATTAACTCTGCCACTGATGATTTTAGCTCTGAGTGAATAATAATGTCTTTTGTAAAGTTAGTGAAAAATTCAGAGAATAATAAAGGTATTAGAGAATGGGATAGATTCAGGATCTAGGGATTAAAATGATTAACCCTCCGCCCCCCTTTCTTAGCAGCAAGAATCTATGTAAAAAGGGGAGAATGTATTTAGGTAAATTCTGTTTTATTGTTGATCATGATTTGGTGACTCCAGCCCAGGAATAACATAGCAAACAAAGTGTAACATAGTCTCCCCCACCAAAATAATTCCTTTTTTTGGGTTTTGACTTATTTTTATTACTTGAAATTAAGTTCACATCACCTAAAATTAACCATTTTAAAGTGGATAATTCAGTTATTTCATATATGCACAATGTTCTGCAAGCAGCACCTATAGTTGCAAAACATCTCATAGATCAAAGTGAAACTTTATTCCCACTGAGCCTTTTTTCTCATTGTTCCTTTTCTTACGTACATGGCATCTAGCAATTTTTCTATGAATTTATCTTTTGTGTATGTTTCATATAAATGAAATCATACAATATGTAGTCTTTTGTGTCTGACTTTTCCTTATTACACAATTTTAAGGATCATCCAATTGTACCGTATATTCGTGTTACATTATTTTTAATGGTTGAGTAATGTTTCACTGAATGTGCTAATGTGACTTGTCATTAATCCACAGATGACCATTTGGACTATTTCTACTTTTTGACAATTGTGAATAGAACTGCTGTATATGTATGTGCAGATGTTTAAATCTGAAAGCCTTTTTTTCACTTCTTAAATTCTGTCATATATATCAAAACATTCTGAGCAGTTTTATAATATGATCTGTATGTAAGCAGGACAACTCAGAATCGTACAATTATGTGTTGTGGTAAGTGAAGTTCAAAGACTGGGATTCTAGCAAGCTACTGTTTACCCAGGGCATTCATTGATGACAAAGGCCTGCATCTGGGTTACTTCATGGGAGTGCAATAAATACACCTCTACAAATATTTCCTATGGTCAGTTAGGTTTAGTTGGTGGACTTTGTGTTGGGGAATGTCACTCACTGCCTGCTTTGACCTGTGAGGGTCAGTGAGAAAGTCTTCATCTTTTCCCTTGGAGTCTGTGTTACAGCTTTGCCTCTTGGAATGTGTGTTCTCAGAACCTGCGTCAACTGAGAACATTAGTTGAAACGTATAATGAGCTGTTGAGACTATCTGGGCTATCAACATCCATGACTGAACAAATCAAGACTAAGGGAACTATTGAGACTGTGGTGTTCTGGGAGGAGAAAGCAAAGAAACTGCTTTTCTTGCAGCCCCTTGAGGCAAGCTTGTCAACAAGGCCCCTGCTCTTCAAATGGCCACCTTCCCATCTGTGGCACTTTGATCTTTCCTTGATTACTCTCTGCTGATGGGGATCAGTTTCAGATTGTACCTGAGAAGCTCCAAGAATCAGAAGAGCATTATGTTTATATTACAAATTAGGCTGCTATCTGTACATTTTAGGTTGAAGACAAAAGGGTTTTATTTTTAGATGACTAGTTCTTTTGCGATACAATTATGGATCTCCAGTATAGGTTGTATCAACTCTGGCAAACCTTTTCTGTAAATGGTCAAGGAATATTTTAACCTCTGTGGACTATGTAGTTTTGTTCTAACTCCTTAGCTGTGATATTGTTTAGCAGAGTGATTCCAAACTGGATAGAGCTATAGTTTTGCTGACCTGTAATTTAGATTTTTAAGGTTTTATTTCAGATTGTGTTATTAAATCAGAGTGTATCCCAACATGAGTTAATTATTTCTTGTAACAGTGATCATTCGTTGTAGGTAGAACTATAGAAATGGACCGTGGCATTTATCTAGCTTTTGTGATCTATCTCCCAAAAATGTGTGGCTAAATGACAGATAAGCCAGATAAGAGAGGATATGGTAGGACTTGCTCTAAGAAGTTTGATCAGGAAGTCTAAGATGTGCAATCTCTCCTTCCCTTTTGTAGTCTTTAATTAAATCATATGTTCTGGTTATATTTGATAGCACTACATCAAATTATTACTTCTGTTAATGAAATGGTATCTTATCCAGGGTTAATAGTTGTCATTGGCTCATTTCAAAAATAGAAATTTTAAAAGAATCAGACAGTGGACTTTATAGAGTTAATGTTAGAAGAAATTGCTGTTTTTGCTAATCATATATCCTTAACTCTTTTTTTTGAAAACTGCTGAACATGAGCATATGACTCTTCATACTAATTGTAATGCATTACCGTACCCCATAATCTATGAGTGTTCACCTCTGCACTCTGCCTGTCCAGCTGTTGTCTAGAACAATTATCAGCGAGTTATTATTCCTGTATGAGCTGTGTCATGCTCAAAAGTGGGATGAAAAAAAATGTTAATGAGCATACATGAATGTTGGTTGATGAAGGTTAAGTGTTTGCAGATAAACTCTGCATTCTTTCCTATGTATGTTCAGGCTGAGGCAGTGGGTGCTGATGAGGGATGACAAACAAATGGTGCTGATTGACAGTTCTTGATTTAACATTAAAATGGTATCTAAAGGCAAATTCCATGTTTCAGCTGAATAATACATAGTGCTGTTGACCTCTAGTGCAGCTCTACACTTCATTAGTTGCTTTTTTAAAAAAAAAATTCACTTTTTTCTACTGTACCAGATTTTGAAATTCTCTCATTTTGTATTACATGTTACTTTGATATGGTGATATAGTTAAAGAAAACATTAGCATATGGGTTTGCGATATTTGTATTTTTAAAGAGGGTCATATTAAAACATAGATAGTAGCTGCTTAAGTCGATAAGCTTTTGCCAGCAATGTGTTCTTTCTCTTTATTTCTGCTGGCATGTATTTAAATGATGACCCAAGGCTTTTTCCAGCTTTCACTATTTGTATGCTAATTAATATACATGCATACATGCATACTCAGATATTTCTTACACATACATACACATTTTTCTTTTTCTTTTTATTGTGCTAATGTTTTATTGTGCTAATGTAATCACAACACTATACATGATTTAGATATCACCACACCATGCCCACCATCAGAGCCCATACTGCTCCATCATAGTTTGTTCTCTGCCCCTTCCACCACCTCTCCGCACAACTCAGTTCTGTAGGATTTTAGGGTTTGTTTTGGTTTAGTTTTGTCTTTTATTTCTTTTTCTCTATATTCCATAGACCAGCAAAATCATATGGTATGTTTTCCTCTGCCTTATTTTTCTTCCATTGTATTTGCTTATGTTGCCACGTTGTTATTTGCTGTGTATATAGGTTTATATACTTATATTCTATCTTAAATTTTAAATAGTTTTGAGTTTGGTGTATCTCCATTCTTACTTTCTTCTTCCTATATTCTGTTATTGCAGTTTTGTTACATTAAAGAAATTCCCATAATGTTTCTGACAAGGTTGACTTAAAGGAAATGGTAGTCCTCAACTCTTCTTTGAATTTGGGTGTTAATCCAGCTGGGTAGAGTATTCCAGTTGGAGGTCTGTTCCTTTCGACAATTTGAGTATCTAATACCTTCCATTCAGCCTATGAATTTTCTACCTAGAAATCCATTGCTAGGCTTTTGGGGGTTTCCTTAATTATGACTGTTTGCTTTTTTCTCACAGTTTTTTAGAATTTTCTGTTTATCTTTAATCTTTGCCGTTTTATATTGTAATGTTCTTGGTGTACATCTTTCCAAAGTATTTTGTTTGGAATTTAGTGAGAAATGTACTGGGTGTCTCTTTCCTTCCCCACTTTGGGAAGTCTTTGTTATTATTTCATCATATAGGATGTTGCCCCTTTCTTGCTCTCTTTCTGGATGTAACTGTTGTTTCTCTTGATGCTGTCCATACAGTCTCTGGTATTATCTTTTTTTATATTTATATTTGTGTACTTTTTGAAGCTCTCTTCCATCTGACCCTATCTTCCATCTCACTAATTTGTTGATTAGTATCTTTGAGTCTATTGGTGAATTCCTTCAGTAGAATTTTTAGTCTAGCTATTTTTTTCTTTATCTCTGTGACTTGTGTTTAGAACTTTTCATATTTTCTCTTTGAATTTCTCATGTTCATCTATTTTTTTTTCCTCTTTGTAATTTTACTGATCATCCTTAAGACTGTTGCTTTGAAATCTTATTTCATAAGTTTGGTAAATTTGTTGTATTAAGATTATTTCCTAAGGTTTGTTTTAAGTCATTGAATGGTGCTAGTTCCCCTGCATTCTCATTCTGTTTGCTGCTCTGTGATTATTTCTCTGGATTAAACTAGATTTCTTTCTTTCCCAGTCTTGCTGTAATGGTGTTTCATTTGAATTGCAAATTGCAGGGTATTAACCTAGGGTGTTAGCCTTGAGTGTCTTTGGCTTTCTGTTGTGTGGCTTGATGTATTGTCACTAATTAGTATGGCTGGAGCTCCATAGCTAGCATGGGGTGGTGATCTAAGCAACCCAACCTCCCCGGTTATGGCTGTGAATATAGGGTGGAAGGGCATGGTGGGGAGAAAGATGTGGAAATTTAATATAGTAGATTGCTAAGGCCTTACCGTCATTTATTGCTGCAACTGCTGTAATCCATGGCTGTGTCTGTGGTCAAGGCAGCTTCCTGGAAGCCCCAGAATACAGTGGACCATTCAGCTGCTATATCTGATGTTGTGAATAGTAGGTTTACCCTGAAACTCCAGCTATAGCAGAGTGGTAGGGGACTTGAAGGTTGTGCTTCAGGTAGGCACATTGAGGCATTCTGAATGAGTTGTATTGGAGGTTGGTTGCCGCGAATCCTGCCTAGCCCAAAAGAAAGTGTGGTTGGTGCTTCGCATCACTGCCAGGGTAGCTACCAGCTATCCCAGTGGGCATCAACTCCATGCTCACTCTGCTCTCAGGGTTGTGCTGGGAGGATTGTGCTTAACCTAGACACAGCAGATCAGGGGCCATGGAGAATCCTGAGAATCTGGGTGGAAAAGGATAATGCCCCTGCCAGTGTGCTGATACATTTTTTGGTGGGATCCTGTCTCAGCCTTTGCTGCTCCTTCTAATAGTCTCTGTCTTAACTCCGGGTGGTAGTGGTCAACAATTATTTTTCAAATATAGCTGCTCCCTTGGAGAGAGTGGTCTGCTATGTACCTGGAAGAAGAGATAACTCATGGGTCCTGTTACTCTTCCATCTTGCTGTCCTTGACTCAGTAAATTTCTTCATTTTTTATACGTGTGTGTGTGTGTGTGTGTGTGTGTTCTTAAGGGATTTTTCAGGTGCATTTTTGCAAACATTACATTTCGCATGCTATATATTGAGCATAAATTTAAATGTAATTTTTAAAAAATGAAATGACAATGAAAGAATAGTCTTAATACTGATGAGGTGTTTCCTCATCATTTTCCCCATTGTTAACAATCCAGAGTTTGATGTTAAAACCAAAGGCTGTACTTTATAAAGTGTAAAATGTTATACAAATATTTGTCTTTAACCTATTTTATAGCTGAAAGGACACTTGAGATTTGCAATGCATCTTACAAGTAGAAAAAGTAGAAAGAGTGGCAGTTAACATGTTAAACATGGAATTGTAAAGTTGGTAGGATTTATAGCTTTTTTTTTTAATATATGAAAAATTTGAGGACTAAACACTGTAGACTTAAAACCTTTGTCAGTATAGCCATCATATTTGATATATCTGGGTTATTTTTTGGCCAGTGAGAAATATTTTCACTCAGTGTTTCGTATTGAGAAAGCCCTATAATTCTCTGCCTACTTTTAATATTAGGTTTTAAAATAAAGAGTCAGATAGGTTTTCTTTATTTATGTGTGTGTGTGTAGCTTTTTAAAAATTTGCATTTGTGGGTTATTATCCTGATAAAATTAATTATTGATGTAAATCTTGCATTAACCCTGAGTTCTGAAGCTAGCAGAACAGGGGTACTCACCTGTACCTCGTGGCACAGGTTCCTGCCTCTATCCTATAGATCAATATTCTTCTGCAAAGAGGGCCTTATCTCTCAGCCCAGCAGCTTTCTGCTTAAGGACTATTTCTCCTCAGAGCTGTGTAATCCCTATTGTATTAAGTGCTTAAGTCTTAGTGCTCATGTGGCTTTTTTTCTGTCAGCAAGTGAAATTGGATATACAAATCATACCTCCCTCAAGGCCAGCTACTTCTTAATACTATGCCTAGGATTGCAGTCAATTGCTATCAGCAAGCAAAGCTCTGGGTTAGAGTATTGAATCAGTCACAGCAAATCACGCAGCTGAACCAATCAGCCAGCTGACCAGTCAGTCAACCAAGCAACAAATACTAGTAGCCTTGCCTATGTTAGCTCCTGGGATACAGTGTTGATCAAGATAGATCTCACTCCTGCCTTTGTGGAGTATATTTTCAAATGTAGATGATGTAAAAAAAAAATGGTGGATGAAGAAAAAGAATCATGATTTTTTGACTATGTTGTGGAAAGATCAAGCAAGTTATGATAGGTGTGAGGTTGGATAAGGGTGGTCCTGAATACTCCTGAGGTCATAGCATTTAAATGAACACTCAAGGAGAAGTAGGATCTTGCCAGGCACACAATCAATGGACAGACTTTCCAGGGGTAGGATGTAGCATGTTCCAAGTTACTCAAGTAGGGGGAATCTTTTTTTTTTGGAATCCATCACCTAGAGGATGGAAACATTTTACCTGTAGGGAGAATACCAGTAGATGAGGTTTGAAGCCTGCAGCTAAGTAAACATATTTGAGTTGTTTTGAAGGATGAACATGCTTTTTGAAATCAGGAAGAAAACTAATCTGTACAAGAATTAGATAAGAACAGGGGAAGATTGAGAGGTGTGGTAGCTCCCAGGACTATCTGTGGCCTTGTTGACCTCCCGATGTGGGGTCAGTGTACTTACCATCCTAGAAACTCCTGCTATTAATGTGGAAAGGTTGACTCTAAGGGCAAGTTTTTACTAGAACCCCTCTAATTTTGGAAAGAAATTCATGTTAAAAGTCTTTTTTTCTTTTGACTCAGCTATAGATTAATATATAAATCAATACATGTTTTAAATTATCAGATATCCTGTTGCATATAAAACCTGGGTAGCAGTAGGCATCTAATCTCTTAACTCCTTTTCTCCAATTTATTCCAACCCTGCTTCTTTGTGAAGACTGGTTTTTCTTGTATCTGAGAGATGCTAGGAACCCATGTGTGATGGTTATACTTAAAATTAGCTCTTCTATTCTTCAACTGCCTTGTGCAGAATAGAACACAGAAATGAAGCACTTAATCTGTGGATTTCTTGATATTTGCTCAGCTTTTTCCTACATACTATAGAAAACTTACGCATAACTGTTTTACTTCTTTGTGTGTGTGTATGTGTACAAATTTGTGTGTGTGTGTGTGTGTGTGTGTGTGTTATACACGTAAATGATTCTTCATGGAGATGAGAGGAAGTAAGTATATTTTAACCCTGTCCTCTACTCAACATCAAGGTCCATAGTATCTCTTACTCCGTGAAGACTTTGCTGATAATCAATGCACACCTATATTTCTGCTTTTTGAACCTTAAAGCATCTTGTTCATTAACTTAATTCTTTTAGAAATCAAAAATTTGCTAATTTTTCAGTAAACTTTTTCTAGTCTTCTAATTAGATATATATCATTAGATACCTGATCTTTCCAATAGTTATCACTGTAGATAAATGATTATAGCATTGTATAATTTTTTTTCTGCATCTTTTATTGCCCAGTTTTAGTTGAAATTTTTTGAGAACAAGACCATTTTACTTTTCTCTAGCTTTCTTTTGGCATTCCCAGTACCTTATGAGTGAATGAGTAAATGAATGAAACAACTTAAAATTAAATTTTTGTTGACAAAGGGTCCCTTATAAGAGTTTCATATTGGTAGTGGTCATAGTTGCAAGTATATTGTTTCTTTGACAGCGGTTTCTTTGCCTTGGGAGAGTGGTACAGTGAGAATTTCCTAGAACTGAGAAACTGGTTTCTAGTTTTAAGTCTACCACTAGGTAGATATATGGCTTTTACAGAGGTCAGTTTTCTGTTTCTCAGTTACATATCTATAGAAATTCATTTAAATTTAATCTTCTAAAATTACCAAAATAAACTTAAAAGACATCAAAAAATAAAGATAAAAAGCTTTGTATCTAGTCTCAGTGGAAGTGGAACTGTGTTAATGGTAAACATTGATTATGTTTCTTCCTCTTGGAAGGAAATGAAATTTTTCACTTTGACACAGTTAAAAATTTGGCCCAATAAAGTTTATGTATACATGGGAAAGTACATATATAAAGTATGTTCTCTGTTATATTTTAAACTCACAAAAGTTTAGTAGTCATTTAAATATTCATCAATAAGGAAGATAAATTAAACTGTTAAATTGTGGTACCTAGGTCATGTGTAAAACTGTTAGAAAGAATGTGGTTGATCCATAAATACAAACTTGCTGAAATACTCAGGGTTTATTGCTTTATAAAACAAGAAAAATACCAAGTAATATATATGGTAAAAGCTCATTGATTACTAAGAAAGAAAGCCATAACTGCACATTTGTATGCAAGTCTATACATATGCGTTTATATGCACACTCATATACATTTATTTATATTCATGTGTATTATCCAGATGACTACTATTAATGGCTTTTGTTACCAGTTCCTGAAGTTTTCTTTGAAAAATATTTGTAGTAAGGTGTAGGAAACTTCCCCTTGTTATATACTTTCACACTGTCTGAATTTATTTTGCAGTGAATTTTAAAACTTAGCTTTTCTTTTCCCTTTAGAGCTATTCCTAAATAATAAGGTGGTTATGTTAGTTAAAAGGTCTGTTTAGGGTATTTTTTTAAATTCTTTATTTTATATGTGCATTGTTTTAACTAGAAAGTAAAAAGGTAACTTTGCCATAGTTAATGAAATGAATCTCAAAAAAAATTGTAATAAGAAGTGTGAGTCATTTATTTTGTGTTTAAACAGTCACTGCTTAGAAATGACCTTAGCTTTCCAAAGTGAGAGAAATTTTTGTCAAGTATATTACATACACAGGGTTCCATTAATTTAGTAAACGGCATTCAGAAAGCAATATATTTGATAGTTAATTATTCCAAATGGTGCTGGCGATCAAAAGGGATACCCATTTATAATAAAGAGAATCTGTGTAATGGTTATCCTGAAAAATGTTTGCTCAAGTGTGAGGATAGATGTAATTGATGAAATGAAAGTTGCATCTATCTTCCTGAGGCTTAGAAGGAACAGCTTGTGAGAAGCTGAGAAAATGTTGTGAGTAGGCAAGTAGCTAAGATGGCTAAGCATAGGGATAAAATCTTTAATCTGATAATTTAGAGTATTATTTATAAAGAGGCATGTTCTGTATGTTATATTCCTTTTGAGTCTTGTATGTATTAGAAAATATGTACATTTTTTAAAGTCCTTTTTGCTGACTTAGTCCTTCAGATTTGGAGTATAATATTTAATATTAGTATAAATTTTTCCCTGCTAGAATTGCAAGGATTTTTATATGTAGTGTGAATTTGTCAGTTACTGGTTGGAAAGGCTAATGTAATATAGTGCATATTTCTGCAAATAATATGTCCACAGACCCTTTTAGGAATTATGGATCCCTCATTAACACTTATAAAATGTGATATTTTTTAGGTATCCTTGCGATTCAGAAATGTCCTGCATTGCTCTTGCTTTCTAGAGCTTGCCCCATGTTGGGAGAATGTCATTGGTCTATCTCCCATACAGAAAACTGGCCACATGTACCCTCAGCAATGAGGGTTCCATATCCTCTCTGGTCTCTACTCATTTCCTGTGTATATCTGCTTGAGTCATTTCTTCTGTGGGAGAAGGATGGAGACGACCCCTAGTCATTAGGTCTTCATTCTGATCCTTTCTCTCTTATCCGCTAAAAAGTTCCCTCTTATACCTGGAAATGGTTTTTTAGCTCTCCTTCTAGTTTCTAAGTCTCTATTCCTACTGTATAGTCATCATTCCTTTCTATTGCTAATACTGGAGTCCTGTCTTAGTTTCAAGCACTTAGAGGAAAATTTTGTGACTGGATGGGATTTTTTTTTCACATTCACAGCTTTTGCAAGTGAACAACACGACTTTCAAGACTGTTTACTTACTAGAGATGCTAACAGAAATCTAATTTTATGCTCATTGTTGAGGAATGACCTCCCCTTCTAAACATTCTCCTTTCCCCAAAGGAAATAAATATCATTGATCCTGAAGTGGCAAGACTACAGGAAAAATCTCAGGAAACAGAAAAATTAATCTTCAGTTATCATCTCTAGTAATTATCTGACTCTACTGTCCTGCGGGGCAGAATGTATCTTTGTCATTCTACCTTTTTAATTCCTTTCAATTCTCTTGTCACCACATTTATAGTTTTTACTGATGGGCTAGGTAGACTCTGAAAGGCAAGCATGGTACAATGTGCATCGTGTAAAAAAGCGTAAGAACAGGTGTCCAGATACCTGATATCCATTTGCCAGTGTCTCGTTTTCTTTCTGCTTCTATTTTCTTATTCTAAGATGAGACTTTTATTAAATTATGTTGTACTATCCATTTTAATTGGGGAAAAGGATGTGAAACTTTCAAAAATCCACGTAATTGTTGATATATGAATTTGATGTTGTAAGTGAAGTTGTACCATCTTAAGGACAGGAATATGATTTATTAAGGCATTTACAAAATTTGGGATTTTGACATGCACCAGAGCATCCCAAGTTAATAGGTGTTCCAGGATGTCAAAGTGTTTTTCAATTTAGGTTTTAATTTCCTGTTCTGCATTGATTTGTTGGTATGTCTCTTGAACATTAACTTTTACTGTCTGACATTTTCATGAAGCATTTAAACTCGAGATAGTTTTTTAATTAGTAAGGTTGCATAGTTTACAGTAAGGAATATTTCAGTTCCTCTAAAGATTCTTCTCCACTAAGATGTTAATGCTTCCCTCCTCAAGTGTCAGGTGGCCCAGCATAATTGTGAAGTAATTGAGTTTAAAGTGAGATTTTCTAATAAGATTTAAGCCAGCGCTTTCCCATTAATGAAAGGTTTCTTCCCTTCCCCTTTCACAGTATGGTTCTATTAAATACTTTCTTTTTTTTCTTTCTAATATCACATTTGGTTAGTATGCTGAAGTGAAGACATTCAGAGAGGCAAGCTGGAGGACATTGAGGAATTACAATATTACAAAAAGCCTCTCGCTTTACATATGGATATTGGGAAGGAGGTGGAAATGTTGTTTATCTCTATTAGGAGGTTTTGTGTGTGTTTTTAGGGATTACATGCCATCTAGGGATTCTGGAATCTGGTACTGGTTCAACTCTCTTATTCCTTGGTAAGTTAATCACACAGCAAAAAGAATCTGCAGCAGAGAGGTAGAGCACCATTTGGTGATGATGTGGTCAGATGGAGAACTTTGATTTTGGGTAACTGGTTTGAGGCAGGAGACAAAGACTTACAACTTATTTAGAAAAATATCATACCATATTCACATGCCAGCTGCCTATATGTTGCAGAGATCAGAGAGATAGAGTTTGTTTTAGTGCTGGGAAATGTCAGACTCTTATCCGTACTGGCTTTTCAGTAAGGAAGGTGAGAAAACTGCAACTCTAAACTTTCAGGGTAGATAAACAAGACGAGGGTAGAAAGTAGAGTCAAGATCTTCCTTTTGTTGAAAAGTCTACCCTTTCTCACATTTCATCTCTAATGACCAAAAAATTGACACATATTCATATTTTTAGAGATGTTAGAGCTGAACTTGGACTTGCAAGAAAACAGAAATTGATTTGATTTGCAAAAACACTGACTGATGCAAGAATAATTTTTTCATACAATTTGGAGAGGTAAACTAAAATAAGGTATAAGAGAAGAATGATTTCTCATTGGCAGCTTGATGTTTATGATTATCTGTACAGTCAACCTGAAACAGGGAGAGGTTAAAGAAAAAAAAAGCAAAAAACAAACAAACAAAAAATCTGTTTCACTTCCTTTTCCCCCCTGCATTTCCCTAAAAAAAATTCCAACTAAAGTCATTCTCACATTTTAGCATATCTTCTTTAAAATCTGCAATCTTTAAACAAAAAACAATAACACCCCAAAAAAGTAGCCCACCCTATCAAACCCAGTATGTAGGGTAGGATAAGATTTATTTTTCTATGATAAGCAGCATCTCTGTCTTTGACCACCTCTTAGGAAAGACTACCAGATACTTTTAAAATATAGTCTGTTTTGAGAATTGGATTGACTTAGGTTTATATCTTTACTTTATAAAAATATTGCTTGTCGTATTCCTACATAATTTCCAAATAAAAAAGCAAAATCAAATCAAAGCATCAATATAAAAGTGATTTGAAATCCAGCTTTCAATTTTCTATTTTTAAGATTTATTTTAAATTTCACTAAGTAATTTTAAAGAATACCATTTTAAGGCACCAAATATATTGTTGTGTAACCATCACTACCATTTGTCACATTTTTATCTTCCACAAAGGACACTCTGTACCTATTAAATGCTAACTTCCCATTTCCTTTTCTCTGATATAAAGATCATTTTTTTAAAAGCAGTGAGTCCTCAGTCATAGTATAAGATGAACCTTACTAGGTCTCCTTTAATCACATTTTGATTATTGTAAGCATTCATGGGACATTTGACTTGCATGTAGGGAAGGAGATACAGTGGGGAAATCTGTACATGAACCATGATTTTGTT
>PVHY01015959.1:0-34848 GCA_004024945.1 Uropsilus gracilis
ATCTATCTATCTATCTATCTATCTATCTATCTATCTATCTATCTATCTATCTATCTATCTATCTATCTATCTATCTATCTATCTATCTATCTATCTATCTAGTAGTCATGGTAAATATATGGCATATGTAAATACATCACATAGGACTGAATGTAGTGATGTAAAGTTCTTGTGACAGAAGATAATTAATAAATATAATAAATATAACTAAATAAAAATTTAGTTCACAAAAAGGAAACGAAAAGAGGCCTTTCTATGCAAACTAATGATTCTCTGGGACCTCTCACTAGAAAGATGACAAAAAATACACACAAGACTCTAGTTGCCCATTGGTGAGTTTTATATCTAAAAGCATTTATAATTTTATGACCAAGGGTAACATTTGTGATTAGGAAGCAACACACCAGCCCTCCGTGTTTTGCTTCTGGTATAAGCTGGTTACCATGGTGACCAGAAGCCAGGGTGTTTTGTTTGCAGGTTCATTTCCTTTCCTTTTGCTGGATGTGCACTGACAGGCCCCCTTTTTTCAAGAACAGTTTTAAGCCAGAGCCAGGGTGCTAGTGTGTCTGCCCTTGTGTGGCAAATTGCATTTTCATGGGACAAAGATGGTCAAATTTTGCTTATAAAAGAAGGAAAAAAAGTGTTAGATGGCTCTCAGCAGATGTGAGGAGCTGAAAGCAGTTTTGGAATCAGTGAACACTGGAGCAGAGGCATCAGTGCTCATTGAGAAGGAGCACAGCTGAAAGCATCAGGGAAACAGAGTGGAGCAGCCACAAATGGGAAAGATGATGCCTTAATTTTAGCAAATTACTGTACTTCAGCAAGATTTTGCTTCTAAAATGAAAGTATTAATTTAGGTGGAGAAGTGAATATCACAAAATGGTTAGATTCTCTTTTGGATTGAAGCCTCAATTTTTCATTTGACAGGGCCTCATTTCTTTAAGCTGAGTCACTGCAAGACTTTCCCAATTAGTTATAGCAATGCTGGGCTCTCTTGTGCTCCCAATGTCCAATTTATGGGCAACAGTTGGCTGAAGACGCTGTGGGGATTTATCATGTACTTTACTCGGGGGACAATATACTTGCTAACTCAGTATTTAATAGCCTTCCTATCTACTCAGTAAACCTAGAACAACATTAATATAAAAGGGTTAAAATATGTAATTCAAAAAATTTTGTTGCATAGCAACGTTTCCGAGTCTTGGCAACATGAGTGGTTCATCTAGGGAACAGTATAAACTACTGGTCACTTGACTCTCGTTTCACACCAATTAAATCTGACCAGTGAAGGTAATAGAGCCTGGGCATAGGTATTTTTCATTTTTTGGGAAAAAAGAGCAAAATTAAACATGGGACTCTATCAAGCTAAGAAACTTTCATACCTCAGAAGAAACTACCACAAAACCAAAAAGGGTACACCACAGATGAGAAGATATTTGCATATCACAAAGGAGTTCATTCCCAAAATATGTAAGAGCTCATGCTCTTACAATAAAACAAGCAACCCAATAAACAAATGGACAAAAGACCCAAACAGCCACTTCTTCAAAGAAGATGTTTGAAGGCCTGTGGACATATGGAAAATGTTTAACATTATTTACTATAAGGGAAATGCAAATCAAAACCATAATGAGAGTATCTCTCTCATGTGATAATAACCTAAATGAAAAAGAATGGAAGCAACAAATGTTGACAAGGATGTAGAGGAACATTCATATACTGTTGGGAATTTAATATGGTATGGACTTTATGAAAATGGTATGGAGATGCCTAAAAGAAACAAAAGTGGGAATCCCATGTGGTCCTGCACGCCACTGCCTTTGGGCATTTACCCAAAGAATACCATTGCACTAGTATGAAAATATTAATGTACTTTGGTGTTCACTGCAGCATTATTCACAATAGCCAAGACATGGAACTTAACTAATTGCCAGTGAATACACGACTGGTTAAAGAAATTGTAGAAGGTATACTCAATGGAATACTACTCAGCTATTTCAAAAAGATCAAATAACACTTTTGGAACAAAGATCAAATAGCACCTTTTGGAGTTTTTGGAGCAAAATGGATGCATCTTGAGGTGTTATAATAAATAAAATTTGTCAGAATGAAAGACAGCCACTGGGTGGTTTCACTCATTTGTGGACTATAAGTAGCCAAAGAAAAGAAATAATTATTACCCAAAACAATGTTTATACTCATGAAAAATATAATGCTTACAAAAGGGAATAAGGGGTGAGGGAGGAAGGGACAGGAAAGAATGGAAGTGGGACATTAGCACTGGAACTTTGGTGGGGTGAGTGAAGCACATGCACATATGGGGTGTGGAGTTGTCTTCCCCAAATTGGATAGTTCTGTAAATGACAGATAAATTAAAAGTTGAGGGAAAATGGTACAAGTGAGAATGAATGATGTGTGGTGATGGAAAAGTGGCTGAAGTGGGAAAGGAATGAGAGTAGAAAATGAATTGAAGAGGGACTGTTTAAATCTTAACTTTGATCTCTGCTAAAGATATGTGACATTGAACAAATTATGTTTCTCTTGAACCTCAGTTCTGCCATTTCTATTATGAGCTATGCATACTTACCTCACATACATGTTATGAGAATTTTAAATAAGTAATGTATGGGCAGTCTCTGATACAGAGTAGAAAGTCTCTGACATTCTAATCACATTACAGCATTAAAAAGTATGCACCAGACTAAGTAAGTTATCATTAGAGAAGAAAGAGAAGAACAGGGCTTTGGGTTTGATAAGCTGTGGCAGTGGAGGGAGAAGGAGAGATGGCAGTATTTTGGTCACCCGGTGGCATTACCTCTGCATGTATGAGCGCAGGAGAGTGATTCCCAGCAGGAAGTACATCATGATGGAGCACACCATCATGGCCAGTCCCAGGAGAATAGCACGGTCCTCTCCTGCCTTCAGGGCTGTGACAGTTTTCCTTTTGTCCAGGAGGTCATGATCCCTGATTTTTTGGTAAATATTTCTGAGGTTGAAAATAATACAGTCTTACATGAAGGTCACAGTTAATATCAGCATGCCCCTGGAGAGTGGGTGAGTTTCTGCCCAAGCCTCGCTAGGGCTGGTTAGCCTAGAGGATCTCTCCACCAACCTACCTGAATGCAACTGGAACCAGAATGTTAACATTGTCCACCTCCCCCCACCCCAAAGTACATTCACATGTGCTCTAACCCGAGAACAGTTCCCTCTTATTTACTTGGGACCCAGGTCCAACTGTAAATACTTTCCTTTTCTTTCTGAATGTAATCAGGGAAAGAAATAATGCTCTGGGCTTGTTGTCTTTGCAATTTAACCCCCAGATGACTTTTGATATTTTCATATTCTTTGAATACCTAATGGAACGTTAATTCAAATAAATGACATACACAAGGAATCTATCAATTTAATGTCTTTTCCCCCTGTAGTAGTGATAGATAGTATTTATTTCAGTTAACATTTTCTTTACGTTAAAAGTTGCTAAGGGCTCTTTTGGTTTGAGATTTATAAACAATGTGGCCTTTTTTTCTTATATATTTAGATACAAGTGAATTTAGAAAAATGTTAGTCCAATTGAGATGTCATAACTTTGGATGGTTTTATTACACTTTTTTTTTTTTTTTTGGTTTTTATATCAGAGCAGCAACATTGAATAAGAAATAAAAGGAGACTGGGGTGAAACAGTTTCCTAAGATCAGAACTCCATCACTGTTAGTAGTTGCAAAACCAGTACAATTCCTCAGCCTTTCTTATATTCCAATTCCATATAAAGTATAGAAGCTTCCTATAAGCTGCTTTATAATGGTTAAGTATGGGGAAATAAATATAAGATCCATGAGAATCACTAACAAGAATTAAGTATTTAATAAATGTTCCCACTGAAAAATGGGGTGAGGAGGCATAGCTCTGTGACATCAGCACATCCAAAATTGTTATATTCTTCAAAATGTCTAAAGGACATAATGACAAGGAAATGTATAATAGAAAGCTTATGACTGGACAAATGGATTTGAAACAAGTCCTGAGGGGGAAGGCAATAATGAAGCTGGGCCTGTTGGATGCTGGAGAGATTGTGCAGAAGCAGGGAAAGAAAGGCAGTACTCAGGAATTTTTACAAGGCAGACAAGCAAGGAACTGCTTGGAATCTCGAGTTTCTAGTGTGAGAGGGAGCTTGGGACTGTGGAACTATAGGAGGGGACTTGTTACCATAGGAACTATGAACAGAAAAAAAAGGACAACAAACAAGGCTAAAAATGGAACGAAATTTTTATGCCAAAACTTCAGATAAAAAGTCAATATACACAAGAATAGCTCCCAATAATCCTTTAAAACATCACTAAACTTATTGCTTAGAAAAGAAACCAAAGTTGACTCTAGCGTGGAACTTTCCAGGGGAGGGTAAAGATGGTTGCTATTTGTATAGTTGTGTGTGTATCTAGGATTTCTCAATTACTTTGTGCTCCAAGAGGGCTTTACTGGTGTTTATGACTGACAATCATTCTGGTTGATTCTGGTTCATTCTGAGCTGGTTTTTGAATATTTTTATTGCCTCTAGAGGTAGGAAAGCATGTATGTCTTTAATGTATTTCCAAAAGATTTTATGGCAGAGAATTAATCTACTTATTAGCGTGTAAAGTTAGCCAATTGGCTTATGATTTTAAAGTTCTCAGCAGGTAATTTATACAATTCTTACTCTTGAAGCTTGGGCCTTATGGTAGAAGAATCATAGCTAATTAGATGTTCCTAATTGTTCCATGAATATGTCCTTCCTGGCTCCCACCCACCCTCATTTTTAGTTTCCTATTATTCTTAGACAGCCTGAGAACCCAGATCTTTCATTATTGTTGAACCCAAGTCCAATGTCCCCAGATTAGCTGGACTGCCCTACTTTTGACTTCTCTTTTTTTCTTCTTGAGTTGATACAGCAAGTCTATATAAGGAAGATGAAATAATACATCAGAAGTAAAGAAGATAAAAAAGCAAGACATCTGAACTGTGAAAGTCCAGGGTGGGATAAGGAGATTCCCCTCTACTTTTGACTTCCACTGGCTGACCACCATCCACCTTTTAATTTCCTTTATCCTTTTCTGAGATTATTTGGGGAAAATATCAGATTTATATCAAAGTCCTTTAAATTTTATCCTCTAATGGAAAAAAGAGAAAGTAGTGTCCATTTTTTGCTAGTCAGTGGGCAGGAAGTCTTGTAAAGCAAAAAACCCAGGCTGGTGTTAAATGGTTTGAAAGAATATTGTAAAAAAAACAAAAATAAAAAAAGAACAGAATAGTAAAGTGATGCTACTTTGATATTATTTATAAAAATATATTTAATTCTGAATACTGTCATTTAGATTTGCATTTCTTTCAAAAGGAAGTCAGAAAGGAGGAAGCAACAGTCTCAGAGTTTCAGAGTATCAGGCTGTCACAAAGCACTTATGTCAATCTATCCCCATAAAAGAGAAGTGGTATAATCAGTCAATTATGTCAACAGGAAAAGAAGCATATAAAAATGATTCAAATGGGTAATTTAAAAGCAAATTACATTTTGGAAATGGTTTGCAAATGTTTTTCATGTGCCTGGATTATGTTTAGAAGGGGGAAAATGATTGGTTTCCACATAAGCCAAAGGCATCTGTGAAATTAGGATATTACTAAACAAAATATAAGTAGATGAACGAGTTGGGACCCACCCAAGAAATTCACCAATAACTGTTTATTGAATTAATGAACAAATTTGTAAATGAATCAATGATTTAAAAGAGTAAAGTTTAAGCCTGCAATTTATCTTGAATATTGGTAACTGTAGTTATTAAGGATATGACCCCTTGTCTGATCAGACAAAGACTATGATACGAGAATTTATAATACAAAGATTCAGTGATGGAGCTATTCATAGAGTAATTATAGAAGATGGTTAATCTCCCAAATCTGAGGGAGCAGGATAGGATGCAATAAGGGTTGAGATTAGGGAAGGTTTCTTGGAACAAAATGCTTTAAACAGAATTTTCAAGGTTGAAACTTGTGTTAACCAAATTAGACAGGGAATTAATCATAAAAAGAAAGGGATGGACACTTGCAACTCTATGGTGACTTTCAGAAGTGACAACATTTTAATATTACTGGAATGAGTGTGGAACGGACAGATGGGTTTGGAAAGGTGGTAGGTCATGGAAGATTCTGTGAGTCATTCTAAGGAGCTTGGCCTCTATTCTTCATGTAATAGGGAGTTGTCAGAGGGTGACAATCAGGATAAAATTCCAGAATGATCACTTGGGCTGCAAGTGCAGAGATTAGATGAGAAATGGGAACAAGGCTTTCGTCAGAAGGAATTCAGAGCTTGCTACTATAGGGTTAGCAAAGGATGAGGTTTGGATCTGGGATCCAAGTGACACAGATAATAAGAAAGAGTGTATGGAGAAATATGTAGGACATATAACTTTAGGACCCAGTGATTGATAGAATATAGAGAACGATGAAGAAGTGAGAAAAAAAAAGATGTTTAAATTTGCAAGTACTTTGCTTGGATGACCAGAGAAATAGCAGAGAATTAAAACAGGGTCCTTGTTTTCATATGCTTCAGGGAATTTTTGGTGCCCTAGATAAGAAGTGTGTTTTTATAGTCTCTTTCTTCACAAGCTCAGTGTGCTGAAGTCAGGTGGAGGAGTGGCTAATCTGATTGGTGCCATGTATCAGATTCTGAATCAGAAGCCAAATATATCTTGCTTGGGGTGTTTGAAGATTCATGGGTAGTCCAGTTTTACCCATTCTTTTGGACTTGCTTTTGTTTGGGCTTGGTGTACCTTGACCTTGCAATTTCCAGTTACTTCCTCCCTAAATGGACTGACCATGGCCTGAGACTAAGGGCGTAAGTTAGGTGGTCCCCTTCCTTGCCAAGTTGTCCCCAGTGCTAAGGGGAAGGAGCATGGTGCTATATTCTGGGATCCAGCACTAATCATCATCTTTTATGCTAGGACACCTTATATGTTAGAGGTCACTTCGCAACAACCAACAAAGCTGATATTTTGTCTCTAACTCTTTATGTCCTTTATGAACTCACATAAAATGGAGTATGGGGAGGAATAAGGAATTGAAAACCAGTATAATTCACTGAAATCAAGATTTCCAGAGGATGAATGGGTCTGGGAAGTGACTACAAACCCGGTTTTGAGTAAGGGGATGTCCAACAGTAGAGCAGCAATTAGATTTACCAATTTGAAGCAGACTTGGCCTGAACACATCCTGGGAAGGTACTGTGCTTACTTCTGTTGGGGTGATCTTGGAAAACACTTCTACATGCCAATGATAGCACAGTGGATATTTACAGACTTCTTTACACATAAGAAAATAATCTGCCCGTCCTTCTGGAAAACTCAAGTTCTTAATAAATCTAGAAGGCAAACTCAAGGGTAGCGAATTATTTTGTATAAAAAAGATTTTTAAATGACCAATAAAGCTTCATTTTACCCCAAGCAAAGCTAACATAATGTAATTTTATTCCATACTCATGACTTGGATAGTTTCCTAAATTTTTATATTAGTCTTATAGATTGTAAACAAATTACTTTTGAGGCTACGTATATACAAACATTGATGTAAAGTATAAAATGTTCAAGAAAGATTTTTCTCCTTCGCTTTCACTCAAGAAATTCAGATTCCTTGGTATTTTTCCTGCAGAGAGAAAGTATTTGGGTTAAGTTAGGGTAAAAATCACCTATAAATTCATTTGCTTAGTTATAAGTCTACATTTAAAAGTTTTCAGAAGATGAAACATCCGGTGCTAAGTTCTGAGATACAAAGTGAGAAATACATGGCATCCCAAAGGAGCTGGGTGAAATATCAATCATTTTGTTGCATTACCATGAGACTGATTGGAAAAGAGTACAAAAAGGGAGCAAGTTGATATGTTGTGAGTCAATGTGTGAAAAAATCAGTTACAGAATGGCTGAGGCATCAAGAGCCAACTAACTGAACTCTCACTTTGTTAAATGAACAATTTGCCCACTTCGTCACCTTTACAGATTTAACAGACTTATTTTAAGCAGTATTGCTTTAAGAATATTAAGTAAAAATGAGTACATTTTAAAATAAATATCTTAAAACTACAATCATAAAGTACATTCTTCTTATGAATATATCCCTTTAGCAGTCTTTTAAGACCTGTTTAATATATTTTAAAAGCTAAGTTTTCTAGGGAGACTTAATCTTCTTATAAATATATCCTTATGAATATATTCATAAATACACTTCTCTTAACTGTGTGTGAATATATTCTTATAGCTGTAACAAAAATTTAGCATTACTTATGGGAGGCTTTCAGTTTAGACTGATCTTTTTCAAGTCCTTTTTAGAGTCATTTGCTGTTTGCTCACATTTTAGCATCATTGCAGTTCTTGTGATAATCTCACATTGTGAGTCCCTTCATAGATTTGATCACTTTATCAATTGACCAAATTTTGTCTTCTTTAAGTATTCATAAATTTACTGTAATTGATTTTGGATAGGAACTCTTAACACTTTTTTGTTTGTCCTTAGAACATTGCTTTACAAAATGATTGATTTTTTTTTTTAAACTCTGGTCTCATTATTGCAACAGGAGTGGTCTGGGTAAGAATGGGGACCTTCTGTGGGGAAGTTAAAGAGGTGGGTCAGTATAATATAGTCTGGTTAGTTCACTAATGCACAGAAGTGTGAAGGGTGACTGATAGAAAGTTTTTTGGTTTGTAGATAAATTTGTTGGACTCATCGCTAGCAAACTTTTTTTTTTTATTGGCTTCAGGTCAATTGGTTATAACTGTACTGGAAATTCTTTCAACTGGATGTTTATGGTAGATGCATTCACTTAGGAAGATGATCTGTAAGCATAAAGGAGGTCTAGAAAACTGCCAATAGAGTTATTAACTTGGTTTCATCAGTGATGTTTAAGAATCTTGTAACAGTTCGAATTGAGTCTCTATGAACAAACAGCTGAGAAGGGGAAGATTATTCATGCAGAATATCAGAGAACAGGAGTGTGGCTGCATCCAGGCATCTGTTAGGTGGGGAGAGCATGCGTGCACTGGGTTAGAGAGGGGCCAGAAATAAGGACTCTTGTGTGACTTACAAAGTAAGAAGAGGTGTCAAAAAGAATGAAAGCAAGGAAGTGATATGATTATATTTGCATGTAAGAAAGATTACTCAAGTTAGTGTGGCTGGCTATTGAAAAAATTTATATCTGGAAACAAAGAGACTGGTGGAAAAAAATCTTTCAGTGTTCTAGTTTTAGAAAAAGAGAGATTGGAAAAAAAACAGTGATGGAGGAGATGAAGATTTAGATCTGGGTGGCATCATTTGTGTTCAGAAGTGCTGTTATGTATCCACAGCAACACACTGATAAAAGAAGCAGGGAGCTGTGGAGCAGGTTGCTAATGGCAGAGGGGAGAAATCCTGTCCTTGTTTTATTGGAAATATCACACACAGCATCAATCATTCACAAAAGTGAATATGTGACATTTAGGCTGTAGGGGTATGTGCCTACTGACTAGATCCTACTCAGTAATTTGATACTGTATACAAACTACACTCTCAACCCCTGTTCATGGTTCTAATCGTAACAAATTATTCCACTCATCAAGCCCTGGATTATCAACATCAGAAGCTTTACATCCATCATTGGCCCTAGTTTTCCCTGTCATGCCTCTTGATGCAAACTCATTGGCCCAGGGTGATCCAGTGTCCTGTGTTTGCTTAACTCAAAAGGAACTTCATAGTGTCGGTCTATTAAATTCTTTAGGTTTGGTATCTGATTGATTGGTTTGCTCTGATTTGCTATAGCACAGATAGTATTCAACAGACCTATGAAATATGACAGACAGTGAGGGAGTGAGAATACAGAGAAAAGGAAAACAGGTCTGCAAAAGGGTTCTAGAGTAATCAGAGAGGAGAGGGGGCCCTAGAGGGTGTGCAAAGTAGGTAGAGAAATTAATGGTGAAGATATATGTATATCTAAAATTACTATGTGGGTATGTTTCAGGAACTTTTACATGATACTGAACATACTGAAAATCTATACTGATGCCTCTCTGGCCCAAATAATATAGAACTGCTCAAGAGTTAGGGCCATACCATATTTATCTTTGTAAGCGCAGTCTCTTGTATTTATTAGGCTCAAAAATACGTTCCTTCTCTGTGGGATAGAAATGGTTGCTATAGCAAGATACTCAGCATAAGGAGGCTAACTGGTCAACTAAAATAATAAATCAGAGAACCATGGCTTGAATTGTCTCCTGGCTTCTCTTTTCATATTGTTTTCATGCCTTTTGACCTCAATACCAGCAACTTGGGTATTCCTTCTGCAAAAACAGAAGGAATTTTTTATATAAAATTTTTATATAAAAATGTATATATATATACATGCATAATTTGGTCAGTCAAATTATTATTTTGTTTTCACTCTTTAAAAGCATGCATTCCTTTTGAAGAACTGTGGGGAGAAATGACAGTCACGATTAAGGGTTTTGTCTGTAAGCTAATGTTATTGATGTCAATTTATAAATGCACAACAAGTCTTGTAATACTAGTTCATGGATAAGACTCTAATAACGAGCAAAGTTATGGAATGTTTTTGGTCATCTTTAACTTTCCAGATCACATAATTTTCCAATCATATCTTATATTGTATCATTATATCTAATTCTAATTCTTATTTATTTTTACCTAATCTTTTAACATATTAAATTTGAGAAAAAGTCTTTAGTGAAAATAGAAAGAGAAACAGAAAATTATGTGAATCATTCAGAGAATTTAGGGTATCCTTGTGACCTAAAGAGATTTTGAGAAGTATTGCCTTTATATTGATATCATTTGACTTTAGTGTAACAGTGGTAGAAATTAACAAAAATAACTAGAATGATCTATATATGGATATCAAATATAAATTCAAAGAACTTAGGGGTCATAAAATAAATGATGGATGTATATATTCAGAATTGAATGATAAGAAAAACATTATAGAGTGACTAGTGGGATTTAGCTAAAGTAAAACATAAGAACATAACCTACAAGTTTTATAAGATAAAAAGAAAGTTTGAAAATGAAAATGCTAATTCTCCCTCTTAGGGAGTTATACGATTAATAGACTATATTAAAAGAAAGGATAAAGAAGGAAATAATAAACATGACCACAAATAAATAGAAGTATCAATGAATTAAAAAGTAAATTTTTAAAGAAGATGAATGAGAACAACAAAATGGTGGTAAGCTGAATCACTCTTCTCTATATATAGTTTATGACAATTTTGTCATTTGTTGAAGACCCTTGTAAATAGCAGGAATCATAAAAGTGTAAGTATAGACACAGCCTAGATTAGAAAAGTAAAAAAAGATTAAGACATCTCTGTAGTAAAACATTTGAAAGCTTTATAATATATGGCTTACCAAAATATACAGGAAACTTATAAATATGAAACCTACTGCAACTTTTTTTTCAGAAATAACTGGAAAATCTAAATAGATCAAATCAATTAAAGATTGAATCCCAAGTTTAAAGTATACTTATAGTGAAAAGTACCAGACCCTAGTAATCTATAGGTGACTTCTACTTATACAGGCTATTCCAGAGCACAGAAAAATGATGTTGTATAACCCAATCTACTTATGAGGTTAGTACATTTTAATAACAAAAACAACTTAGACAATACAAAAAGGAAAATTACAGTTCAGTTTCATCTATGTACATTCATGAAACATCAAATTAGCTCACTAGATCTAGCAATATACAAAATGAAAAAAATCATGATCAAGTTGGAATATCTCAGGAATATAATAATTACATTAAGAGATTGTAGTCATATAGCAATATAGCACACAGAAACATACTTGATAAAATTTAGCATTCATTCATGATAAAACTCATCAAAGTGAAAATAAATAGATAAGAACATCTTTTAATGTAATAAATGGTTCAGAGGAAATACCTATGGAAAGCCTGATAATTAATATTTAAGGAATTCACTTAATGTTTAAGGAACACAACTAAGATGTTCACTATCACTTATTTTGTTCATAGTTTACTAGCTAGTATAATAAGGAAACCATGTATGACATATATACTGATAAAGAAGAAATCAAAATGTGTTATTTACCAATGATATAATTATGAAGAAAATACAAAAGAATATATAGATAAATTACTGAAAATAATAAGAAAATTTAGCACAGTTGAAAGAATGTCATTTTATTTGCTTTTCCATCAACCTGCACAAGTAGAAGATGTATTTTAAACATTTAAAAAGAACTTAGGGATACATTTAATAAACTGTATGCAAGTTCTCCTTAGAGAAATTTACTAAACCTTATTGAGAGATATTAGGGAAGGCAAATCAATGTAGAGATGAATCATATTCCTTCTGTAAAGGCTTGGTAAAATAATGATAGAAATTTACCACAAGTTAAGTAGATTTCACAAAATTCTAATAAAAGTTCCCAAACATTTCTGGGGGTGTGACTTGACAAGCTGGTTCTAATATTAATATGGCAGTGAAAATGTCTAATTATAGTAATGAAAAAATATTGTGAGTGATTTCTCTCCTATGTGAAATAAAGAGAAACAAAATGAAGGAACAAGAAAATCAAACCAAAGTGAACCCTGAAATCTGATGCTAGAACAGAGGTTACTGGAAGGGGACTGTGAGGGACATGCATCAAAGTGTGGAGAGGCCTGATGGTCTATGATGGACTCTAGATACCCTGGTGAGGTGTAGTATGGTAATGTACCTCTGAAAACATGCGAACCTATACCTCTGATTCTTGTATGATATTGTATACCAATGTTACCTCAGGAAAAATGCTATTAAAAAAAAGAACAAGGTGGGTGAGATGTATTATATTGAGGTGTATTTTAACGCTAAAATTTGTAAGCTTAAGTGTGGCATTTGTTTGAGGTAGATAAAATTCACCAGTGGGACAGAAAGGAGGTTCCATATATATTTGGAAACCCAATGAAAGATACATGCATGCTTTTAAACCATTGGGGAAAGGGTAGACTACTTAATGAAAAGGTTCTGGGACAATTAATTATCTCTAGGGGAAAAAATGGGTTCCTACTTCACACAGCACACTCAAAAGTCAATGTTAAATGGTTAGCAATTTAACTATGAATGGTAAAGCTACATATTAAGAAAGTGTAGAAGAGCATATGCTTTTGAACTTGAAGAAGGAAGGGATTCTAGAATGCTTAAAAAATTGCTAACTTAGGTACACTGAGGACATATGTTCATGAAAAAACATCATAAAGTAAGAATACAAATAATAAACATCACAAGGAGAAGTTATTTGCACAAAGGGTTAGTACAGAATTTTAAGAAAAAGAATTCCTACAAATAATTAAGAAAAGGATAATGATACAGGAGGAAAATGAACCAAATATTTGAATAGGCATTTCAAAGAAAAGCACTAGGGAAATAGGCTCGATCTCATTACTAACCTGAAAAAAGGGAATTGAAGTCACAATACCTCCTATATGGTGGAAAATTAAAATTCTGAAACACCCTGGCAAGGGAATAGCAAGAGGGGAATCACACCTATGGCTGTTTTGGAAAGCAGTGGCATTATCTGGTAAAATGGGAACTTTTGAGTCAAGCATTCCCAAATTAAATATTTATCCTAACAAATATCTGGTAAGTATATATCAACAAGAATTATGGCAATATTTTCAGTAATGATAAAAAGAACTGGAAATAGCACAAATATCTATTAGCATAGCCTGGGTGAATAAATGTGTATTTATTTATTGGGATACTATACAGGAAGGAAAATGAGTTACTTCTGCATCGACAAATCATAGGCATACAATGCTTGGTAAAAAAGCAGGCTATAGAATAAATCATACGGCATGATTTCATTTTTATAAAATCTCCAAACACTCAGAAATGAACAATATATTTGGGTTTCAAATGTGCTAGATTTATGGAGAAATGAAATGAAGGGAATAAAAAACACAATATTCAGCAACCTCTGGGTGAGAGTTGGGAATAGAGAGGAAGTATCTTCAGTTTAATGAAATGTACTCACTTTTTAATAGTATCTTTCTTTGTTAAACTATGATAAATAATTCCTTATAGCAGTTCAGTACTTAATGAAATGATCCAAAGAATTTTAACAGTTGCAAGGTTCTTAGTCAATACATTCTCTCTAAATTTCTAAATTAATTATTGCTGATTGCTATTTTACTTTACCACCTGCAATTTAGGGATTAAAATGAGCTCACCTAACAAAAAAGATTTTCAGAGAAGGAAAGGTATCCTTTCATATTGCTGGACAATTGGAATGGAGGCTTAAGGATAGAAAACAGTGTTTTGCATGCCATAACTAATCAGAAAAGGGGCTGGTTTTGAATTAAAATAGCAATGGGAATGTAAAATCAACTTCCTTCAAACCTAAAACCTTTGGCTTCATACATTTCAGTGGACTTTTCTTTCTACTCTGGCTCTGCCTTGTCCATGAGCTGATTTCCTGAGGTTACCCTCTTTTGAGGAATCCCAGGGAAGCTAAGCTTCTGGCAAGTTTGGTTCTTATCTTGGGAAGATAATGGTGTGGAGTGGAGAAAAGGATTTTGGTGGCTCAGCCTGGATTTACTGTGGATCACAGCTGGAGAAGTGGAACCCACAGCACAGGTTTGCAGGATGAAAATAAAATGAAGATGGGACAAACACCTGTGTTCTGGAAAATGCTGCTCTACAGCCTGGTTAATTTATTTTCAAATAATTAACTTGAGGACTTTTATTATCTAGATTCATTATCAGTCATCATCACCTTAATTATCACCTGGAATACTGCCACTGAGAGTATTTTAAGCAAAGCAATAGATGCTGTTCAAAGTCAGTTTTAAAATCTGACTTTTTGGTCTGTAAGTCTCTGAATTAGGTCATGAAGATGAAGTCAAGAAAGAGGAACAAACAAGGAACCAACATCAAACTAAAGACACTGCTTAGTGGCAATCTATTGCATTGGTTGACTAACCTTTTCCATCTGTAACTTTGTAGTCCAAAGCTGTGCAGACTGATTTTCTAAGTTATGGCATACGCATGCTTTAGTTACAGCATGCTAAAAATGATTTACTTTTTGTTGAAATTTTAATTATTTTCAATTTCATACTTACTGAAATTATACTTTGAAAATGCAAAAATGTAAGTAGTAATTTAAGAGTTTCATAGACCTTTATTGGTGCAGAATACAGAACTGATTATTTGTTCCTCCTAGCTATATAAATAATGTCAGAAAATAATATTTGCATCTTTATTACCAACTTTAATATGGGATTTTCAATCTATTTTAACACAATTTTCCCATGTGAATTTGCCATTCACTGCTGCTCCAACTATTTCATATACTTGACAAGAGCCCGTATAAGCTATGGGGTGCAGGGCAAAGAATATGAACTTAGATTCAAATCCTGGCTGATTGTTGGGCCAATTGGAAGTTATTAAAAATATCTGAGCCTCAGCTTCCCATTCTGCAAAATAGGCATAAAAATCCCTATCATGTAAATGAAAAGAAAATAATGTATATATTTATGAATTTAAGCGATTTATAAATAAAACATGCATAACATAATAGTTGCTATTTAAATGTTAATCCATTTATTTATATATACCTTCTTCTGTCTGTCTGCCTGTCTATCTGTCTGTTTGCCTGCCTGCCTACCTACCTACCTTCCTTCATACCTATCTGTGGATTTAATTCAATTATTCAATGGGAATAAATCAGAAATAAACATATTTTACCAGCTCTGGGGAGACCTTCAAAATCTCAAAAGGACTGCCAGTCACAATATTCTTGTAGGGCACAAAATTTCTGCTATTCTGTACATCATTAGCAGTGAACTTTTTTTTTTTTAAAGGAAATGAGTAAATACAAACATAAGCAATTCTGAAATGACATGAAATTTTGGTCTATAAAATAGATCTTGTTGGATGATTCTGCTTAGTTGATTTGAAATCAAATGAAAAATAACTTGATTAAGTACTGAGAAAATGCATGTGGATACCTAGAGATGAACAAAGAAAGTAGATTTTTAGTTGATCTTTTTCCATGATGAGCACTTGGAATTTGTTCAAGCACTAGATGTCTTCTAGACAGTAATTTTACCTAGACATACCATGTTTTCCACAATTATGATAACACAACAAATAAGAAAGCATTTGGAAAACAGAGAAGTGAAAAACATGATTTCCCTTCCAGTCTTTTTCCTATGTATATTTTTCGTGTGAATGTAATATTAGTAAGCATAAATTTTTTCAACTAGATTTTTTTTAGTTAATGTATGTCAACTACTTTTAAGTGTCAAGTGTCAATATTACACTTCGTGATTTATTTAGCAGGTTTTCTATTGTAAACATTAAGGTTGTTTGCAAATTTTTGCTATAAGAGTAATTAGTGCAACTATTTTCTTTTCCAAAGTTTCAAAGGACTTTATCTGTATGGAAATACTGATTGTAAAAGCAAAGATAAAGTACTTGCTTTCAAAAATACATTCAAGTAAATAAACCCTCAGGTCCTTCTTGTGCTTAGCATCATTTATCAATTGTGATTTCTTTCAGATTCTGTAGGCACATGAGCCTGATTAAGTTGCAATAAGCTTGTAGATACAGTTGTGTTTTAGCTTCATCAAGTCCAAATAATAGTTCGCAGTCCATGAGAAGGAGACATGGAAGAAGAAAGCAAATGAAGTGAAACCAAATATTTAAAAATGTCTGGAAAATTTTATGAATACATTTACTCCCTAAACCCAAGTGGGAGGGTAGGAGTGAGTGGTGTAATTGTCATTTTGTCTTTCATTAACCCTGTCTTTGATCTTTCATCTTTTTTCTTGATTCTCCCAACTCTCCCCTCACCAGTCTATTCTTCCAAGGACACTGGGGCTCCTTAAACTAGTTAATCCTCAGTTCATTCTCACATAGTTTCTTGCTTTCCTTCCTTGCCATATGGTGAATGACTAGGCACCATTTTCAGCATGTCTATTCAGTATTCATTGAACATTTACTGTGTGCCACTGGGTACAGTGGTAGTTGGTAGAAATTCATTGGGAGTAAATACCAACTCTATGCTAGTCAATAGGGGAGGAGCAGTTCCTGTTGATTGGATACCTTGAAGGCAGAGTTTGAGTTAGCTATGAGACAAGTGAATGAGTACGCACACATTTGTATAGGGAGAGTTTGCAAAATTATGTAGTGGGAATGAGCATGAGGAGGGAAAAAAGGAAGAAGGCCAAAGTGTCTGATGCTCCATCCCTGCAACACAGGTCCCAGCTTGCATTAACATGTGCATAACATAAAGCTCAGTTGACTTATGCTTTCCATGGGCATCCTGTCTGGCTAGCAAGTTGATTGCCTTTGAGAGCTCCCAGAATCCCAATAATTTACCTTTTTTCATCATGTCTGTAAGATGAAGAGGTTCGACCACTGGTCCATATAAACATCTTAGAGGGTGTTGGTCCAGGGGCGCCTTTCCTTTTGGTGGAAGTCCTGGAGGAATGGCAAAAAGACCTGGAAAAGGTACATAACTGAAGTTAAGTTCAGTCTTTTAAGTTCTGGGAACTGTGTTTCAGCAATATCTAAACAGCTCTCAATAGACTAAATAAGATCAGGTGTCTGTTGCGGTAGGGTAATGGTTCTCAACCCACTTGTATGTTGAAATCAATTGGGAATCTTTTAAAAGACATGGAAGCTTTGGTCCCTACCTCAGAAATGTGCATTTAATTCTTTTTTAAGCCTCTCCATTATTTCTTACCCTCAACTTAGGTTGGGAACCATTATCTTTGGGAAATACAATTTTCTGGTTGATGGTCATATCACATTATCTCTAAAATGTCTTCGCCAAAAATATGATTTCAGCATGGCTTCATAATATGCACCATACAATATTTTCCAAAACTTTGGTTCATATTTGGATTTTGAAATTTTATTTTTCTTTTTCACTGCATACTGTTCTCCTTGATGCTGACAGATGTGATAGGTTTATGATGAATTGTCATCTTTTAAATGTGCTCTATTATTGCCAAAGCTGTTGGTTCATACAATGGTGGTTGTATCCAGGAAAATCGTAGTAGGGGCAGCAGATTCTGACTGGTTTGTAGGATTTGGAGTTAGAATAACTCCAATTCCAAAATATTAGAATTATTAATTATTATTTGGCTTAGGGAGCATTTTCATCTCTAAGCACAATAATAATAAATAGAGGTAGATATTCTTATTATTTTTACAAAGAAAATCATTTTCTAGGGAGTTGGAAATATGAAATATCACAAAGACCTAAATCATATATCAGAATTAAAATAGCAATTTGCAAATAGAACAAAGAAAGGAAGATGATTCCTCCATGGAATCATAGTCACTCATTACTTTCCTCTTGGCTGAACAAAATGTTGACAGTGAACGAGGTTGGAATTAATGCTAGTTACTATAGCTTATCATTGGTACAACACAAATTACTTTGCAAATATCACAAAATGTGTATGTATGTGTCTGTATATCATGGAATGCAAATGTATGCATCCACACTGTGCTTATATCATGAAAACACTGTGAGGTAGATAGTGCTATTATTTCCATATTACAAATGAGATAAAATTGAGATAAATTTGAGATATTTGCTCACATTTAGGAGAGGTGGAGCCATGCTTCAAACCAATATCTATTTGTTTTTTCCTCTGGAGAAAGACAATATGATTTAAGCCCAGGGATTGTCAAACTATAATAAACAAATGAACAACCTAGGAATCTTGTAACAATAGAGGGATTTAGTGAGTCTGGGCATCAGCCTGAGACTGTTTCTCACCAGTCCTCTTAGTGAAGCGGATGGTGCTGTTTGGCAGACAATAGTGAGCAACAAGGATTCACAGGGTGAAGAGTAACAAGGGTTCAGAGTCAGTGCTTGGTTATAGGTTCAAAATTTTCACTGACTAGCTGTGTGGTCTTTCAAGTGTGACTTGACTTGTTAGTAACTTGGTCATTTTAAATCAGTAACATGGAGAGTTTGAAATAGGCAAGTTCTAAGATCCTTCTTAATTCTAAAATTTTATAATTTAGTACAATGAAAAGAATGAAACTAAGCAAATTCTAAGTCTTTGTTTACAGACATTGTGGAGAGAGAATATAATCTTGGGTTCCCATAAGAGATATAAAGACTAGAGACCATGGAGGAAGTAAGGGTTTGATCACAAATATAGATGTGTTACGTCCTATTTCCACCTTTAGTCTCTTGGATGAATGGCAGGAATGGAAGTCTATACCAGAATGAATGCTGTAGAGAGTTTGAGAAAAGTTTGAAAGTTGAATCTGTTAGTTCTTTAGGTGATTTGACCTGGGATACTTACGGTTATTTATGCTCCTTTTGAACATCTTTAAGACATGTCAACTGAATAAGATAAACTATTATTAAAATCAATTCCAGGAAGTAAGAATGATTTTAATGTATGTTGAATGAACAACTTTATAAGAATGAGAGTTGGCTTAAACTTCTAGGAATTTATTTCAACATTGACCCTGGTGGAGACTTGGAATCACGTTAGTCACCCAGAAAGAGTTGGGAATGTAAATTAGATAAAGTGTCACAATTTGAGCCTAGGTATAGCAATAAACTTTTGGGCTCCTGTCCTGTTATTGGTTATTAGCCAGCAATTAGTAGATACACCACATGTGTTTTGAAATCAAAGTTAAAGAGGATACAGTGATTTCAATATACTTGGGATACTTTTAGATTATGTCATTATTCTAGTGCCCTTTAAGATGATATATAGAAAGGGTGATGAAAGATACATTTATTCTAATTGACTGTTTAAAACTTATTGGAAAGGACTTAATGACTCCAGTTTATTTTAATAAATGGATTTGGAGTTTCTACACCCCAGTTTTCTTTCATGGAGATAAATTGTTATTTAAAACTGCTAAGTTAATTGATAATTAAAATAAAAGGAAGTAGCCCCTTTTAGGGCAACAGTACAAAGGTTCTGTGGGTTGGAAACATTTTTCAGGCTTCAAAGAAATACCCAGAATATGCTAATTGAAGCTGGTTTAGAGGTTCCCTTTCAGCTCAAAGGCAGCCCTCCTGAATTCCTTAAGTAATTAACTTGTTTGCTCACTCTATAGGACAAGAAATCAGAATTCATTCAAATTATGATTAAAAAGGTAAGATACAGAGACAAAAAAGAAAAGAAACCATTTTATAAAACACTGTGCTTCCTCATTCCAGCATGAAACAGAGATCTGTTAGTGGCCTCACAGGACTGTGAGCAGAGAGAAGGAATCTGAATCTCTTTTCATCATTAAGTGACTGGGGGAGGTGGAGAGAAGCTGGCAGAACTATTACTATGATAGTGTATGAGTATGGTTTGAAAACCATAAGCCCTGAATGACGAAATCTCTTGAATGAAAGCAAGCAGTCAGTGAGAATGCCACGATTTTGTCTCAGAAATTTATAAAGGACACCATTTCATTTTCAAGAACACACCTTCCTGATTTCCATCTTCCTGACTCAGCGTATACTTTGTGGCAGCTCCCTCCTCTGGAGAATGAGTTCCTGTTCCCAGTTCATCTCAGAAGTTACCTCTTTGTGAAATCTTCTCTGACCTATATGAGTAGATTTCTCAGATTGCCTTCCATTATTGGTACTCACTTTGGTTTGAGCGGGGACCAGGCTATTCTGCTTGTTTGAAAATCTGCCTCCCCTCCCAGACTGTGGACATTCAGACCTGTATCTGCACCTTAGGCTACAATGTGGGGGTCTTGGAACAATACGATTGTGCATCACTAACAATCTCTCTAATGATGCTGGTACTGCTGTTTTACAGCAGGATTGAGTAGCAAGGCCTCAGGCTGTGTCATCAGAATCAACACTTGGTTGTAGACTGTCTTGGTAAACTGAGTATCTCCTGGTGAAAAATGAAAATTTATCTAATCTGAAAAGAAACCAGCATGCCTAATTCAAGAATCTGTAGGAAAGTATGACCCAAGCAGTTGACTTTGTCTTCTGTGTTGAGGCTCAGGACCGCTGGGTGCTGCTGAAATCTCTTTTCTGGTCCTCACTTAGTTTCCAATATCTTCCTTTCCCACTCCCTTCTCCTCTCTTTCCTTTTCCTGATTGTTCTGCTTCCTCTGTCTCTTTCATTGATTTGTTCAGATAGTTTCTATTGCTTCCTTAAGTGTCAATCAATAAGATTTTCCTTTAAAAGGGCAACATGGCTCAATGGAAGGCAAACCAGAGAGCCAGATGGGGCCTATTTGTTTTCCTCTGGCATCACCACTTAACACCCATGCGACTGTGGGTAAGTCAACTTAACCCCCCTGTTTCTTAGTTTCCTCAGCTGTAAAGAAAGGGAATCATAATGCTTGCTTTTCCGGGTTGCTTAGAAGATTACATGAAATAATAGATGCAAAAGTACATGAAGTCATTCACTAGATTCACTTTTCCCTTCTCACCCCATTATTAATTTTAAAGGCAAATGGATTGAATTTTACTTTTTGTTAAAAAAAACTCAATTAAGTTGCTTTGTACTTACACATTGAAACTATTGATGTTTTTTCCCCATGGGTCAGTGGCACTATAGGAAAATAGTTTCTAAGAATATTGAGAGAATAAATTCTGAAGCATTGGTTCATTCATATTAAATTTATAATTCTCCTGAGGAAAAGGAGCAAAAAGCTGTTGCCCGATGAATCCTTCCTGGCCGTGCATAGTCATCTGGGGGAACTTCTGGCAAATGCTGATACTTGGGTCCCTGTCAGATGAATGCAAACCTCTGGGGTGGGTCTTTGGTGTCTTATTTTTAAAAAACTTCCCACTTCCCAGATGACTGACATGTAGCCAAAGTGGGAAACTGTCACAAACTCAGATTCTGGTCTAAGCTGAATTGTTTACATAGAGTGCCCTTGGATCTGGAAGCTTTGGCAGGAGCCTGAGTGTTCTGTAAGTGCTGAGTGCCTTGGCTTCTTGCTCCTCCTAAGCAGTGCAGAGGCCTCCAGGTGACAGCTGCAAGGACGAGTGGAGTATGAAGCAGGGGAAGAGCAGAGAGGATGCAGTTTCTAGTGTCAATGGCCTTGAGCTACACATATGGGATGCTCTTAATGTACTTTGCTTTATTAGACAGTGAGAAGGAGCCAATGGAACTACTGAACACATAATTACATGCCTAATCTTGTGTAAAATTGTAATACTAATGACATCACAGCAGCAACTTAAAAGGTCACTCTAA
Source organism: Uropsilus gracilis (assembly GCA_004024945.1). Classification (NCBI taxonomy): domain Eukaryota; kingdom Metazoa; phylum Chordata; class Mammalia; order Eulipotyphla; family Talpidae; genus Uropsilus; species Uropsilus gracilis. The sequence continues at coordinate 22,217 of PVHY01015959.1, forward strand.
GCACAGAAATTTAGGAATGCTGCTAATGTGTGGTGACTTTATCTTTGCAGATAGAAAATTATATGTTCTTCATAGGAATTGAGTTGTTTTAGCTATAAAGCCTTGTGGGAAGAAGCCAAACGTGTGGTGGTAATTTTAGACCTAGCAATTTAATTTAGAAAACATTGGTACTTGTTATTAAGAACAGTTTTAAATAACTTTGGAATGTATTCATCCAAAAGTAACATCTATACCTTGTCTTCATTCACTCACTTGGCACCCATTTGGCAAAATTTATTAGGTGCTTCTGTGTCCCAGACTCTACATGGATGCTGCTGGCACCAAGTCACCTATGTCTGCTTCTATGTAATCTGTGATCCCTGGAGAAATCAGAATAACCAAGGGATATTTGCATGGCTCTTTGTAAGGATGCTCTCACACCCCAATGAGTATATACAGTATTTTCTTGTCTCTCCACATGTTACTTTGCTTCCCTTCTGGCTAAATATGACATAGGTGGTTTTTTTTCTTCCTCTAAATACACTTTACAACTTTGATTCATATGGTGGTGCTTTCTTGCTGCTATTTCTTTTTCTTTTTTTGATTATCTGTCTCTTCAGTCACCCCTTAAATGTTGGTATGTTAGCTAGTACTGTTGCATAGTCATTTGACAGTGCTCTATAATAAGAATGACAAGGACCTTCCTCCCCTAACTTGATGTTGGAAGACTGAGTGAATATCTCATCTTGTTATCTATTTGTTCAGGTAAAGAATGTCATGGCCATTTTGAGAAGAATCAAATGAAAGAATGAATTTCAGAAATTTCATTACAAGGTACTTTTTGATAACTGGGAAGACCCCCTGTGGACTTCTCTAGTCAGAGATGGGAGTCACTTCTGACCTCTGTCACCTATGTGGAGCTAGTTTTTCATGTAATTGTGATAAGTGTGTTTTTCATTTCAGGAGGACAGTTCAAGTTAAATAATGTACCTGGACTTTAGTTGGCTGGTGACTTGGCTCATTGAGTTCAGCAATTTGCAGTTTCTGGGCTTCTAATCTTTACTTTGTCACTGAGTGATTGTATAACTGAAGGCAAAATGTTCCTCTTTTTTTAGTGAAGGGGTGAGTATATAGCAGAACTGTATTCTTTTGTATTAGTTGATTTATACATATATTTTTTTTTGTTTTTTTGAGACTAGGTCTCACTATCTTTGCCCGTGGAACCGCAGGCTCAGGTTATCCGTGGTACCAAGGACTCAAGCAATCCCCAGCCTCCGCTTCCCAGGTAGTTAGGATTACATGTGTGCGCCATCACGCCCAGCTATTTTTTGGGTAGGTCTCACTGTGTTGACCCAGGCAGGACTTGAACCGTGATCCCCAGACCCTGCCACGACTCCATAAGCTGTCACTTACAAGCATGCACCACCATGCCTGGTTGTATCAGTTGATTTTATTTCTTCACCATACAAATATTTATTGAGGTGTAACCATGTGCAAAGCCACTAACCTAGGTTATTGGTGATAAATTGAAGTCACAAGGGGACAGCACAACCTTTTTCTGAAGGTGCTCATGGTATAGAAGTGGAGACAGGTTAGTTATCTAACCTGTGTGGACAGATTCTTTAATATAAAATTGCCATGTTTGTGCATACAATGAAATAATTTTTTCCTGACATCTGTAATCCTAACAGCTTCAGAAATGATAATCTTAGGGCTTAGTTGAAAGACGTTGAAATTAATTTCAGGTTGAAATCCCAGTTCTACAACATAGCAATTATGCAACTGAAATACATTGTTAAACTTCCTTAAGTCTCATTTTCCTCATCAAGAAAATCATAGTGTTAATAGATATTGTAAAAGATTGCATGCAGATGTTTGGAAAAATGTATGGTATTGAGTAGGTACTCAGTAAGTATTAGTTTTTTTCTCTATTGGAGGAAATAACAGACTTTTGCTTCCCACCCTCCCAAGTCAGCCACACCAATCCATCAAGCCTTTCTGTTTGATTTTTTTAAAAATAATACTGCGCAGAAATGGAAAACACATTTCTACATCATCTTAATTAGTCCACTATTCCATAATTCATTTCTTAATGAACTTTTCAAGTGGATAATCACAATTGATTCCTTCTATGCTACATATTTAAAGCCAGTTCAATTGTTAAACATTCACTCTCATGGGCATTACACACACAGCTGTGAGAAAACATGCTCATCACTCATGTGTGCTTCATAGATTGGTATAAGTGATAGAATTATCCTGAAACCCTCCATCTCTTCTCTATGAATGTAGTTTAATTTTTGCTTCTGTTTCAGTTTCAAATCAAGGAAGGTAAACTATAATAAGAGCTTTTTATTGAGAAGTACTAGTGATGACAATAAACACAAAGGTTTATGTACTCTATAGATCTATCTAGATGGTACATTTATATGCTTTATTTCATTTAATTCTGATATAAACTCTCATGGGAGAGTTCTCTCTACTTACCAGAAGAAGAAACAGATATTCAAAATAGTAAGCAAGTTGTTTCAAGTCACTATATAAGCAGTAAAGTTTGAATTTCAATCCAGTCCTGTTCAACCTAAAATCCATGGAATCTCAACTAATACATTTTTTTTTTTGCTAGGCAAGTCAGGAAATAGAATCTACATGAAAGAAATAGTGGGTGGTAATGATGTGGCAATACTCAAAATGTTTCTTCATTGATTACCACATTCTGCACCAAAACAACGCTGGAGAGGAAAATTGAAGAATGAGAGAACATATCAGAAGTGAGAGGAAGGCAATAAAGTCAAGCATGGTGGTAAGAATATGGGTGTGTGGATTCAATTCAGGCTTCACTTACTGTCTATGTGATCTTAGGGGAGTTCCTAACATTTTTGACCTTTTCTATCCCCTCCATAGTATGAGGATAAGGACAGCAGTATAGTCTTCACAGAGTTTTTATGAAGACTGGGTTAAAATGTGTGGTGTTAATATTTGTGGTGTTTTAATAATATCATATATATCATTACATAACAGATAATGAATATATGCAAGTCAATGTATGTATCTATGTTAATATATGAATTTATATGACATAATAGTACCTGACAGGTATAATTAGGGAGGAATTAAGTATATACCATTATTGTCACTACTTAGGAATGGGTTCAACATATATGTGGAAGATATTAGAATCTAAAAGTTTATACCCTGAAATATATTCAGTAATGTTTATGAACGTGAACTTTAATTTTTCATGGAGAGAATACTGATTAGTAAATCATGGAAGTCAAACTGGCTGTGGTACTGACTTAACCTGTAATTGGGGGCTCTTTGACCTTCTAGCCTTTTATCCCTTATATGTAACATGAGAAAAGTGAAGAGATGAATCTAGCAGTCTCAGTCTCTTCTATGACTAATTTGACTTTTAATTTGTCTTTGGTTTGATAAAATTTCTTTATATTTTACATTTTGTTGTTTTCTTAAATGAAGTCCTCAGTAATACTCATGGTAAACCTAGTGGAGAGAGGAAATATTAAGTACCAAATGAGAAGTCAAAATGAGACCAACTATTCTTGAAAAGGACTTGTGTAGATCTAGGCATTTCTTTTGAGCTGGACATATTGGGCATACATTTATTTATTTTTTCCTTGAATCTCATTAATTTGCAGTTGTTTGCATAATCACTTATATAATTGGGGGGGTACATCTTCATACTTCTCTATGTTTAATTGCCAAGATTCCAACCTGAATCTTGTTCAATTTTCCCTCACTCCCTACTTTACCTTTCCACAGTGCCCCATCTCTAACCTAATTGCAAATCCACTGCTCTAACCCAGGAGGAGGCTAGGGTAATGGAAATTTCAGGTACTACATTTTAGACAGATTGGCGAGGGAAATTTTTTTTTTATTGATTGCCTATATATATTTACATCATTGTATATACCCTGAGGTTCTCCCACCACCATGTTACCTTGTTACCTGTGAACCATCATCTTGATTTCTTGTGCTCATCTCTCCCCTGATTCATGAGGGAAATATTTTTAAGGCTCAAAAACATGTTTCATGGATCTGGGTCTGCCCAGCTGGTAGTCATTGGGTGAACTATAATACATACAAAATTAAACTATTGGAGGAAACCAGCATCCTGAACACTGTCTTCTCAGCCTCAATTTGACTAGTGTATACCTTTCTTCATGCTGGTGGAACAAAGGGTCCTGTGACTGAGCCACATCTTTTATTGTCAACTGGTAAGAAATCATGAACTGTGGAGGCAGAGAAAATTGAGTTCAAGCTTCACTTCTGCATTTTTGCTATCTATTTTACACTGGGTACAAGTTAATTAACTACACTGAGTCTCAATCTCTTTATAAAGTGGAAATATTGACACAACCTTCAAAATTTATTATAAGGATTAGTTAAAACAATGAACCCAAAATTATTGCCAGCTATTCATTTCATATAACTGTTTACTTACATGTATATAATAAATTTATTTACAAATGCTTATCTCAGTGTACCCAGTGCCAAATTAAGACATCCTGACTAAAGGGATTTGAGAGAGGATTCAGCCAGATATCATTGAGTACTAGTATTTTAAAGCTGTGAGAGATATAAGTGATATTATAGATCATATGCTAATATGTAGGTAGGTAAAAGACTAGTGTGTCTTGTTGCATACAAGAATGTAACAGTCACCAAGCAGTCAAGGAAATATACCTGATGTGATAATGTATTGAAGTGACCCTACAAATCATAGAAATACCCTGAAATAGTTTGCTTAAAGATTTTACCATGAATACATTGTCAGCATATATAAGATTGGGTTCTGCATCAGAGACTCAAAACCCAAGAGAGTAAGAGAAACAACTTAAGAAGCTGACTGCAAGATAGGAAACCACATTTATTCTTCAATTCACATGTCTACTGCTAAATGAGCACCCATTTGGAAAGAGGCATCGTGGACTAAGGATGCAGAATAGATTGCTTTTTCTACTGTTTTTTCATCCCTTTCTTGATCTGTGACATGGGATGAATTAATTAACCTTGCTTAATCTCAATTTTCTTATCTGGAAACATGAAGACTGTAAAATCTACCTTCCACAATTATTTTAGTATTTTAAGTGAGAAGGCATTAATGTCTGAAATATGAGAGAGACTAAACAATGTGAATTATTATACAAAAGGAACTGATTTGGTTACTTATTCCAACAGTTACTGCCAAAATCCAGAAAAATAATAATTTCTCCAGTAAGAAAAAGTAGGCAATGGATGTATTTGTTTTATAAAAATCAGATCAAATTCATTAAGAAAAATTTACTTAAAAATGCATAAGGAAGAATGAAATGATTCTCCCTGTTCCTCATACCTTATCCACTACGTCACCCAACTAGTACACAATATCTTCTTATTGTCTTTAGAGAACCACTGCGAATCACAAATATACTGTGAATCACAAATGCAGTTTTGGCTTTCTAGTAGGTAGTCACATTGAAAAGATTAAAAATAAATCAGAGATTAATATTATTAACATTCTATTTAATCTAATATACCAATGATACAATTTAAGCTATAAAAGTAGTTTCTGACACAATTTATATTATTTTTTTTAAATAAAGGCTGAATTTTTCTGCTTCTTTTTATACTTGTATCACACAATACTGCAGACTAATCATATTTGAAGTGCCCAATGTTCACATATACCTCAATGACTAACATTTTGGTTTGTTCTAAAGTCTCAGCTTTGTCACTAAATCAGATTTTGCAACAATGGCAGGATATCAAAATTAATCGTAATTTTCATTTATTGAGTATTTGCCATGTAATGAACCCTCTGTTTTATATGCATTAGATGGACAACAAATACAGATAGATGTTGATACTATACCTTATTACAAGTGAGGAAGCTAAGATTTAGGGAGGTTAAATAATTTTCTCAAGGTCATGCAACCTTTAAATGCAGATTTAGGTTTCAAAACTAATCAGTTTGGTTTTGTTGCCTATCATGCTGCTCTCTTTGGATTACTCAAATAATAAACAGGTTAACTTACCTTAAGATGGTATATTTTCATATGATTGTGTGAAAATTAGCCATTTCAAACTGCAATACTATTACTTTGTGCTTATTACTATGTAATTTCTGTCAAAATCATCTTTGACCTTTTGTCATCTTTGAGCCAAAACACACTTGTCATCATAATTGTGAGGTTCATCCAATCTCTCATTCTATCCCCAAGTCACTTTAGAGGGGTGAGGTGTTGTGCAGGGATGGTAGTCAGCGTGGATCAAGATTGCTCTTGAGAATAATAGCATTGTCCCTGAAAGGAAGATTCTTTAGGATAAAGGTTGTTTCCAAATCTGGGCAGGAAATACACAAGATGAGTCATATTACATAGCAGGGCATCTATCAAAAATGATTACAATTATTTCAAAGGGATTCAAAGGCTGACTTGAATATGTTACAAAGATAGAATAATCTGTCAATCAGTAGAATAACTGAAATAAATGCAAATAGAGCAAATATGATTTTCCAGTATTACTTAAGAGAGCTAATTGGTGACAACTTGAAGGTTATAGGGAACTAATATATTTCACTGAAAACTAGTAAGTATAGAGAAGGGCTAAATCATCATTCCTACATTTTCTATATTAACTAAAATAAAGCACTGGGAAACCAAAATAGTAGGAGAAGTAAAATTTCTCTTTGTAGAGTTATCTCATTAAAATAGTTAGGATGTGATATTAGAATTAAACTGTTGTCACGTTTCAACTCTTACCTGGAGCATCAATGATTGCTATCAAAAAAAGAGTGACAATCACAATATGAAGTAGTCTTACCCAAAAATCACAATCTGAATTTGATTGAGTCCCTAGAACTAATAAACAATTTATAGAAAATAAAGAGGTTAAAAGATCAACATATAGTTAATATGAAGATGTAACTAACTGCAAGCCAAGCAAGTCTTTAATAAACAACTGCTTAGATAGCAAAGGAATCTAAAGAGTAAATTAGATGTAAAATAAATTATTGAATAATTTCAAGGTTTAAATTTTATTAGAATTTTGACATTCATTTTTTTTGCTGGTTTTAATATTTATTCCTATTGCTTGCTAGAGTTACCTTTTCTAAAGTAGATATTTATTCAATGTATTCAATTTCCTTGCATAACATATATCTTGGTTTTCTTTTACTTGTGAGTAAACGGACAAAAATTTTTTTTTACAGTATCCATGTGCTCTACTTCACAGAGGGTTTAAGTGAATGTGAACTTTAGGGAAGGACTTTCTGGTATAAGAAGAAACTAAAAACCAGAGAAGCTAAAAAATTTAAGGAGACTTTCTGGAAGGACAATGAAGTAGGCTCCCTAATGTGAACATAGTATGTAAAGGTTAGGTGGGAGCTTCTTGAAACGAGTTACACAAATGCTATGTAACTGTCATGTAAAGAGTTGTGAAAACCAAATCTGGGAGGAGTTGAACCTTGGTGTAGTGGGATTACTCTTTGTTCCTTGTGCTTGTGCTTCTTAAGTATCAATAAAATACAGACTGTCTTTTAAAGCAATGGCTCTTTTTATATTTTATTTATTTTTTCTTAGCTCTTTGTTCATTTTGGATAGTATTTTATTTCTCCCCTCTAGTTCAGTTCCTGTAATTCTCCCACCATAACACCTGTGATCAACCTCCACCGTCCCTTGTGCTCTTCCTTTCCCTACCTTGACTTTCCTTTCCTCTCCTTTTCCCCTGCTCTATCCCTCTGATCTATGAATAGTTTGCAAATTTTGTGATTTTCCCCCCCTGATGTTTTATTTGGCTTCTATATATTCCTCATGTAAGGGAAACCATTCAATATTTGTCTTTTTTCCCTCTTGACTAGTTTTACTTGGCGGATGTGGAAAAAAAGGAACTCTCTTACACTGCTGGTGGGAGTGCAAACTGGTCCAGCCACTATGGAAGACTGTGTGGAGGACCCTCAAACAATTGAAAGTGGAATTACCATTCGACCCAGCAAACCCACTACTGGGAATCTACCCAGAGGACATGAAAACACTAATTCAAAGGACACCTGTACGCGCATGTGTATTGCAGCTCTGTTTACAATTGCCAAGATTTAGAAACAAACCAAATGCCCCCAAACAGACAGTTGACTAAAAAATGTGGTACATATACACGGTGGAATATTATGCATCAGTCAAGGAGGGCAAACACACATCATTCGCAGCAACATGGATAGTTTTACTTGGTATAATGCTTTCTAACTTGATTCAGATTGCCACAAATGGCATAGTTATTTTGGTTTGTTTGTTTTTGTTTTTGATAGCTGAGTAGCATTCCATTATGCATACATACCATGACTTCTTGATCCACTCATCTGCTTTGTGGCACTTGTCTTGTTTCCATGTCTCAGCTATAGTAAACAGTGAAACTTAATTCTTTCTCCTTCATGGCACATATTTCATTGCATCCCACCCCAGGGCTTTCGCAGGTCCTGGGGTAAGATTGCAGCCTGGGTTTCCAGATATATTTCAGCTCTAAAGGTTTGCCTTTTATGATCACTCACAGTTTAGTGTGTCTTGCTATCCTAGCTGAAAATCAGTGATTCAGTTATAACATCCCATTTATGGTGGGGGTGGTGAGGAACAAGTACAGTGGTTGGTGCTAAAAGTGGGCTGCAGGGAGGAACAGCCTAACTGGCTAGTCTGGAGTAAGTGGGTAAGTCCAGGTTAAAGAGTAAAGTGCAAGCACAATCTTTAACATTATGGACTATTTTGAGATTCAAAGACTGGTTTTAATGTGTTCCCAAGGATGAAAGGCAGTTCAGGACCATGGAAAATGACACACTGCCCTCCCTTACTTTCATGGTGGGCACAAGCTCGGTTCTGCACTGGGAGTGAGACTGGAACAGGTGAGAAGGGGATTGTGGCACAGCTGAGACAGGTTTGCAGGCAGGTGGATTCCATTTTTATTGACCTGTGTCGGTGATTCAATTGCTGAGTAACTCCTTGTTTAGAGTATTCTAAAGGGATTGAAACATCCCTTGCCTGAAAGTTTGACTTTCCCCTTATTGACCTTGAGGTTTTGAGTTGTCGGTTTCTTATAGGCCTGTGTCCTAATTTTTAAAATGGAATTGTCATTGGCATACAGCAGGAGCTCAAGGAAGTAGCTCTTCTTAGTGGATTTATGTCAGAGTTCAATTATGTCAGCGTTAAAAATTACCTACTTCTTTGTTTCTAAACTTTCTCACCTTATTTAAATTGATGCATAAGTTTGAAAGAGTGCTCTTCTCAAACTCTCATTTTTCATATTGCTTTCAAAAGTTGCCAGTGAATGTGCTGTTGGTAAATTGTGGAAGAAGAAAATAGCCATTGTTTCCTCCACAGAACTTCTATAAGAAACAAAAGGGAATGCAGCTGCAGTAGACAGGGATAGCTGCTACTTGAGGACATTTGATTGGAATTTCCATAAAAAATCATGGGGCTTGAGATGAGATTCTTTTAGATGCTGTGGTGTATGTGGTGTATCTTAAACAGGATTTACACAGTACTAGTTAACAGGTTTATTGAAGGAAATGAGAAAACAAATGAACTTAAGTTGGTCTCAGTTAATGACAAAAATATTGATGTTTTATAGAATTTAGCAAAAATTGATTACTATATACACCCATTTGCTATTAACTCATAGGTTAAGACCTTTGTCATCTGAAGTTGCGCTTCTCCTTTCAATCCTTTTAAAATACTCTAAACAAGGAGTTACCCAGCAATTGAGGAAACAACTCCTGTGGTTGGGAACCCCCTTTTTGTGGAGATACCCTCTACCATTATTGGACATATCTATTTGATATAAAGTTTTCAACAATTTAGACTAGAAGTTGTCTTCTTAAAATTCAACTGTATGGCCTGCTTTTACATTTTGTATTTCCTTCCAGATGCTTCACTGTAATGATAATAACCTGCCAACACTTCATTATGAACTGCATGTTATCCAGCTGTTCTTCACATAACATGATCTCAATCTCTTTTCTTATTCTAGTCACCTCCTCAGGCCATGTCCCATTCGGTTAATGTTTCTTCTAAAGTATCACGGGCCTGGTACTAATTAATTTTAATGGTGTTGTATAAAGTTTAGTTAATTTAGTTGCCACAAAACTTCTATAACGCAGAGACTTATCCATATCTCATTGATGAGGAAACTAAAATGTAGGGGCATTAAATGACTTGCCTAATATTCCAGAGATGGTAAGTAGAGGACCTAGGCTATGGAGTCCAGCAACCTACATTCAGTGTCTGCCCTCTGAAATACTGCATACATCTATTTTTATAAATGTAGTATTTCTGGCATATGATTACTGATGATAATAGCAGAACTATTAGCTCCTTCTATTTATGTATTCTGATATTACGTTAACATCCCTATTTGAGCTCGCTCTTTCAACTAAGGGGTGAGTGGTGGGGGGTTACCCATCGGATTTCCGACCTGCGGGTGGTGTCAATGTCTGGGGATCCCTTAAATGGGACCCAGAAACAAAAGTCATTCTGCCCACGTTTTTGCATAGCTTCTGTTGCGGGAGCTGGGCCACCCATTTCCCTGGATGCCTGGCTCTCCCCAGCCTCCCTCTTCAGATTTAGGGGAGAGAGCTGGGTGGGCACCCACCGCATCTCCAACCTGCAGGCGGCGCCAGGGTCCGGGAACCCCTTAAATGGGACCCGGAAACAAAGGGCACCCTGCCCACATGTTTGCCATCTGCATCCCAGATTGGCCTAGGCATGTTTCCTCCAGCCCCTATCTCAGAGGCGGTTGGAGATGCATGCCAGGCAATCTGGGCACCACCCCCACACTGGAGGAACCAGTGTGGGGGGGGCTGGGCCCTAAGACCTGCCTGCCAGCAGACAGCCTCATGGGCTATCTGCCCGCCCAGGGTCCCAGGCTGCTGAGCTCCTTTGCCAGGTGGAGCTAAGGCAGCAAGGAACCCTGGGTTAGCCCCTCAGACCTGGAGAGCCTGGAAGGGGGGTTTGGGTGGGGTTTTAGCCCCATCCACCAGCAGATGGTTGCATGAGGCAGCCATCTGCAGCCCAGATTGGTCAAGGCATTTTCCTCCAGCCCTCAGCTCAAAGGGGGCTGGGGACACATGCCCAGTCATCCAGGTGTACCCTCTCGCAGAGGGAACCTGAATGGGGGCTCGGCGGGCCCGAAAGCCCTGCCAACCAGCAGGCAGCCTCATGGGCTATCTGCCTGCCCAGGGTCGTGGGACTCCGGAGCTCCTTTCCCAGCGGGGAGCAAGGGCAGCAAGGACTCCTGGGTTAGCCTCTTGTGCCTGGGGAGCCCGGGAGAGGGGCCTGGGTGGGCATTTAACCCTATCCACCAGCGGATGGTTGTACAGGGCAGCCATCTATAGCCCAGATTGGCTGAAGTATGTTTCCCCCAGTCCTTAGCCCAAGGGAAGCGGGGGACCCATGCTCGGCAAGCTGGGACTGCCCCCACACAGGGAGGAACTAGCATGGGGGCCGAGCAGGGCCCAGAGTCCTGCTTGCCAGCAGACAGACTCATTGACTGTCTGTCCGCCTGGGGTCCTGGGTCATGGATCTCCTTTGCCAGTGGGGAGCAATGGCAGCAATGACCCCTGGGTAAGGCCCTTGCACCTGGAGAGCCTGGGAGGGGGCCGGGTAGGGTTTTAGCCCCATCCATCAGTGGATGATTGCACGGGGCAGCCATCTGCAGCCTGGATTGGCCTGGGCATATTTCCCCCAGACCCTAGCCCAAGAGGGGCTGGGGACACAAGGCCAGCCGTCTGCGCCCTGCCCCACACAGAGATATATGGTGGGGGGGGGAGGGGAGGGGCACCCCTTTCACTTCACTCTCACCCCAGTTAATCTTCAGGAGGAAGAAGGACACAAATAATGCAAACTCCATCATAGAATAGGTGAGGAACCAGGTAAAATCCAGCCAACAATCCTGAGTTAGACATAGGAGATGGAATATGGAGAGAACCAGTACATGTGAGACCAGAGAAACAGCTATAGAAAAACGGTATCCTCAAGTGCACCTATGCACTCACCAGGTCTGAAAGAGTCAAGACCTCATTATGGAGACGACTTCTGGGAGAACAAGGCACCCCTCCCGACCCCATGGGAGAGGCAAGGAAGGTCAAAGAGTGGGGGCAATGCCCCCACAGCAAAGCTGCAAACTGAGGCAGAGGAGATGACCTACAATGGCCATCACAGATGCCTGAACCCACAGAGAGACTTATTCACCAACAATGGTTGGGGGTGACCCCCTAAACCTGAAGCCAGAACAATAAGACAAAACAGCAGAACAGCAGAGAAGGGAGTGCAGATGGCAGCCAGCAATGAGAAAACATGGACAGACCACAAATAAATATAGGCTGGCTGCCCAATTCAAGGTTAACACTCAAAACCTACCAGCATGGTCCACCTGGCCCCCAAAACACAGTCCCTCACCCAATGAAAGGACACTGCCACAGGAAAGAAAGAGACTAATGGACTTAACAAGGACTGGCAAATAACAAAGAGAGGGGTTAGAGTGAATGGAGGGGGCATCAGATGGAGGGAGAGATAGCCCAAAAACCACTTAACGAAGTTGTGATTTAAAGAATAAAAATAAATTAATTAAAAAAATCCCTGTTTGAGGGCTAACTATAATATATACAGAGAATT
>PVHY01015960.1:0-34845 GCA_004024945.1 Uropsilus gracilis
AGGGAGGGAGAGAGGGAGGGGAGGGGGAAGGGACTGTTAAGATAGTCAGGTGCAGGGTAGCTTAACAGTGCATTGAGAAGATAATTCTTATTTATTAGAGATCCACACAAACTTTTAAACATACTGTGTCCGGAAAAAATGCCATTCTTTGCCTTTTGGCCATCTGTTACATGATTCTAGAACTATTACAAAGCATCTCTGAGACTAAACTTACCTTGAGTCATGTTATGATTACAGAGAACAAAACTAAACTGGGGCCTAAAATATGGGGTGATAGGTTCAACTTCATTAACCACAAAAATTTCTTCTCAATTCCGCCTTTTTAATCATTTGTAGAGACATCAATTCTGTGAAAATAAGTCAATATTGATTTATGATCAAGTACACTTTTATTGTCCATTATTCACATTTATCAGTTTTACTACATTGGAACAACTTTTGAAATGCTATTAGGATCTTTACTATAAATACATACACCCTAAACTTAGCGTAATGCTCTATATACAGAGTTGGCAAAACTTCCCTATAAAGAATTAGAAGTAAATACTTTAAGTTGTGCAGGCCACAAGGTTTCTGTTGCAACTACTCCATGCTGCCTTTGTACAGACAATTGGTAAATGAACGAATGTGACAGTGTGGCAATTAATCTTTATTTACAAAAACAAGCAACAGGCTGGGTTTGACCCTTCCAATAAATTGCTGACCTGAAGCTCATTTCCTTCCAATGATTCAGTTTCACATAAGAGTAAAATGCAGCTTTTCAGCATGGTAAAGGTCTTTGATATAATTCTGTCAGTGCATACAGAAGCTGTATTGTCAGTCAGGCACCAGGCTAATTTGTGTCTACACCCTTGCCACATACAAGTGTAGTAAGTTAGATCTGGAACATGTACAAAAGTGCTCCTGATTCAAATTCTACTCTTCATGCTTGGAGGATCACTTTCATCTGGATGTTAGAATTGTCTTCTAATCACTTTTCTTCCAGTCTGGTTCCATTACTGGGTTTTTTTTCCAGAAGATATTTCGGCTATGTTAGCTAGGTGATGCGAGTCCAGTGGTCACAATTTTCATCACACACTGAATAAAACCAAAGTTCAACTGGCTCCCAGTTACCCAGTCAATCGCATGACCTAGTGCTGCCTCACTCCCCACTCTACCCTACCAGCCAGCTTGCACATTCATGCTGTGTATCATCCATCCGCATACCTGTCCCTGCCTGAGATGTTCCTCACTAGAAAATCACAAGGCTTTCTCTCACTTTCTTCCCATCTCAGATGAAGAATACCACTTCAAAGGTCATCTTGAAGACGTCTCTGTTCAAAGTCCCTCTTGGTCTACCTCTCCTCATCCTATCATCCCCTGTATTACACACTATTTTTTTTTTTTACTCAGAAAATAAACTCCACAGACACACTGACAAACCTCCCAGCACAACACTGCTAACATCTCAAACTGTGTCTGGCTCAGAACAGGTTATCAGCATTTTGGAAGGAATGCAGAGATGTGGTAATATTTTTCTGAAAGAGGAATCAAAGCTTTCCCAAGCAAGCAGTGAAGGAGCAACCCAGCAGGACTCCAGTGTGAAACTACTGAAGACCAAAGCCAATGCTCCTCAGAGTGGAGATGTGTCCCAGTGGGATCTACATATACACACTCAGTTATCTTAAGAGCAAGATACCTCTGTGATTAGGAACACCAGCCTGGTATTTTGCTAACTGTGATCTTAAGCAAATAAACTACTTAATCATTTTTGCCTCATCTACACCACCAGAGTAATATGAGTACTCACTTCACAGACTTGGTGAGAAGAACAAATAGTTGATATCTGTAACTTACTTAGAAAAGGCCTGCCATGGGGCAGATGTGCATTAATGCTGTTGTTCTTACCACAATGCATGTTCTAAAAGAGCAGAATAACAGTCAGGCATGAAAACATGACTCCAACCAGATGACCTGTCATGACATTAGGGCAGGCAGCAAAAGGAAGGTTGGTCCTAGCCTACACTCTTCTGGGCCAGCATCACAGCTGTGCTATTTGCAAGGAGCCAAGACAAGTGACAGTGCTGTCTGTACATGCCAAGGTTCATGACCCTTACTTACTTTCAGGGATTGTGGGGAACACCAAAAGAAGGCCAACACAAACTCTTGGAGGAATCCGCTGGCCCCCATAACCACACAGGCTCCATGAAATGAGTCATGCCAAAGGGAGGGAGCCCCTTCTAAGCAGGCAGGCAGGATACTGGGTAGCCTCAATTCTGCACATGGTATCACAAATCAGGGTCAGAACTGCTACATGAGGTCCCTAGCAGAGGAGTGGACCACAAGGCATTTTCCTTAAAACCAATCAAAGGTGACTAAGATTTCTGAGATGGGGTATACTATAAAAATAAAAATCCAATTGTAAAACAGGATATTAAGAAAAATATTTAATATGCATTTTGCTTGCATTCATTTCTAAGTACAGAAAGAAGACCCCTTTGCAGATGACCGAAGTTTGTAATATCACTTAAGATGAATGTGTATCATGATTTTAGGTCACTTCCATGCCTGAATCCCTTAACACCTCAAGATAATATTTCTTTAACTGACATTTCTATCAATGAATGTGTGAAATGATGTTCAAGTATCAGTCCGACATCAAAAATACAGAACACAGAGGTCTCAGTGAATAAAAACAAAAATACAATTACCAACAACAATAAACTACCATTTGAAAAAAATTAACATCCCTATATTTGATTTGGATTTAGAAGAAGCCTATATGGCATACCTATCAAGAGTCTCAAAAAATGCAGTCTAATTCTTTGCCTCTCAAACTAAGGCAGTTTGCTTATAACCCAGCTGAAACTTTTCTGTATCATGCAGCAGACTGTCATCTTGGCCAAACTACCCACTAATATAGCTAAAAATACATAACATTTAGATATGTATCTAGATAAACATGAGGATGTAAAACATGGGAAAGACAGAAAGAAGATGAATAACTCCACATTCTGTAGTAATGCATGCTTATGGGACTGGAAAACACTGAAAATGGCACTACCAAGAACTACTAGAACAACCAGATCAAATGAATAACTTGTGAACATAAACATTTCTAGTTAAACCAAGTGATTTTTCAATACAAAAACGTAAATGAACCAAACACTTGCATCATCTACACACCGAATAAAAACTTATTACTATACCAATTAATAACATGAAAATGATGAGATCTTAAAAACAATCTATATGTAAAACCTAGGTGGTAAGCATATGTCATCACTAAAATGTGTCACAACAGGGTTATTTAATCACCCTTCTTTGTTTTCATGATCATAACATGATGTATAATTTTTTTTTGTTTTTGCTTTTGTTTTGAGACTAGGTCTCACTATATTGTCCAGGGTAGCTTCTCTGACAGCCAGGCACTTCAAGATGAGACTTATTTATCCAGTATGTCAGTATTTTCACAAGGCATTCTAAAATAGGTCAAGCAATCTTTTCACAAAACTATGATTAAATTTCTTGTTTGTATAAACCATATAAAAACCCTGTTTGCTATAACAGTAGCAAAACCATATAGCATAAACCATATGTATAAACCATATAGCAAACCCTGTTTGCTATAACAGTAGCAAAATTGTGCTTTCTCAGGTCACACCAAGCTAACTAGGTAAATATGCTTGTGTACTTGCTGGAAAAGGAAAGCAACTTTCTGTCACTACTAAACTTCAAGTAACAATACATTCAGGCAGGTTTTAAAAACACCAGAATTTCCTGTGTCACTTAATCCAAAACACATTAAAAACTCAGAAGCATAAAATAAATGCATTTTAAAAATGAAAATGACATCTACTTTCTCTTATTATCTAACAAATAGAGAAAATTTTTTTAACCTGTATTTACTGTGAGGAATAGTATAAACCCAAGAAGTTAAATAACTAAAAGAAAAAACTAAGGAAAATTCTACCTCAACTCTTAAAAATGAAGACTTTATATAGAGACTTACACATAACTTCTTATTTCTACAATGAAACCTGCAAGTACACACATTAATAATGTATATACATATATTAATAAAAAGACAGTGCTATAACACAAATCTTGGATATTAGACCCAAATTGTAATTCCAATTATATCAGTAAACCGTAACTGATGGTATCATTTTGTCTTCCTTTTTCTAACATTTAAGATGGGTATAGTATCTATCTTTCTAACATTTTTACAAATTAAACAAAAATAACAAGTAACTTGCACATAATATCCTCAGAGAACGTTGGATCCATGGCCATACCCTGACTCTACAATCTATTATTTACATTAATTAAAATGCAAAGTGTTAAACAGTCACAAGACTTATTGCTTCATTGTAATGAGGAACAGTTACTGACTCTTGATCATAAAAAATTGCATGGAGATGGCAGATAAACATTTGTTCAAAAAAGGAGAAAGGTTACTAAAGAGTATTACAAAATGGGTGATGGCAAAAAGGAGAGCATGGAAAAGGTCAAATGAGCCAAGAAACTCAGACCCTCAAGTTAGCAGTATTTCTTCTTAGTTTTCTGATGAAATTATTTGACTGACTCCACTTGCTCTGTTAGGATTCTTAATTTGAGTATGAAAAGTACTGCTACTTTCCACTCCTTTATACATAAAGCAACGAAGTGATTTTCAAGAACTATGTAAGAATGAAATTGACCAGAATATAAGCCCTAAGAAAATACAATTTCTATTATTTTAAGCTACCCAGTTTGTGGTCCATTGTTACGGTAGCTCTTGGAAACTAGTACAAGTATATGTACAGAAAACTGATCTCACAGTTAATTTAACTGTGCTAAATTAACATGCAATTATGTGCATACCAATATATGAAAAGATGTCAAACTGTTAACAATGGCTGTCTCTGGGTGGTAGGCTAGCTGGTTTTCACCCTATTATTTGTGCTGCATCTAAAGCTTCTAAACCTCATTTCAATAAACACGTTTACTTTAACTATCAACATAAAAACCACTATAGATGACTATAAAAATATAAAAATCAGTATAGATGACTATAACAAACTGTAAAAATGTTCAACACTAATCAGTAAATTACAAAAAAAAACAAAAAAAAACAAAAAACAAGGACTCCTATGCACAAACTTATAGAATATTTTTGAAAATCTAAGAACAATTGTCTAAAAAAATACAATTTAACAAAACTGATCCTATTTCAGGTGATTAAAAAATGCAGTTCATAGAGCAGAAATAAAGAATTATTTAATTAATTATTTAATTAAATATTTAATTATTTAATTAATAAGATCAAGCCAAGCTTGGTGGTGCACGTCTGTAATCCAAGTGCTGGGAGGCAAAGAGACCAGGGATTGCTTGAATTCGGGGGTTCAAGACTACCCCCAGACAGTATAGTGAGACCTGGTCTCGAAAAAGCAGCCGGGAGCAGTGGTGGATGCCTGTAATCCCAGCCACCTGGAAGGCTGAGGTTGGGGATCGCTTGAGTTCGTGGGATCAGGACTATCCTGGGCAATATAGAGGGAGACCTAGTCTCAAAAAAAAAAAGAAAACTACAGATCAACATTTTTCATGAACACCAACTTTTAATTCTTTGCAAAATTTTAGCAATATTAAATCCAAAAAGCAGACAAAAATAATACAATATAAATACAACAGTCAACTAGGACTTTCATTGGTTAAACAAATTGGTTTAACACTCAAAAATCTATCACTGTAACAATTAGTTACCTTATAAATGACTTTCCACCTGTGGTCTTCTCAGTAAATGTAGAAAAAGCACTTGACAACATTTTTCATTTATGATAAAAATTCCTAATAAATTAGGAGTGAAAAACTTCTTCAAATAACTCACAAGTAACATCATACTAAATGGTGCCAGAACAATACTTTTCATCTGAAATCAAGAAGAATGCTGGCCTTTCTGTTGTTAACCCTGTATTCCCAATCAGCCTGGAAGTCCCAGCTACTATAATCAGACAAGAAAAAGAATCTATAAAGACACACAGATCATAAGTAAAGAAGTAATTATGGACATGATTATCAAAGTAAAAAATTCTAAGAAATCTATTAAAAAACCAACTAGATCTAGTAACCACATTTTAAAAGATGGTAGGTAGGATACATACAAAAATCATTTGTATATTAATATTAATGAACATTTGGAAATTGACATTTTTTAAATATCATTTATAATAACTTCTTCCATCCAAAAAAAAGTTACAATATATAGCAAGGTATGTTAAGAGAAATTACAAAACTTGCTTTTAAAAAGATCTACATAAATGGAAAGCTGTATTTACTCATGGGTTAGAAATAATACTGTCAAGAAATTAATTCTCCTCAAAATGATATATAAATTCGATGCCACTTTACTGAAAGATGGTAAGTTTTCCACATGGTGAAAACTGTAAAAGGTGTTTTTGTGTTTTTTTTACTTGCAGATTAGGAAACTTTTTTTTAACTTTAAGTAATTTATATATATACATATATATCTATATATTTCACATCATTGTGATCCCTGGGGGTCACCCACCACCTCCCCTCCCTGGCCACTCCAGCTGGTCCCCTCCCCCAGTTGTGTACTTTCGTTTGGTAGTCCATATATTAGTAAAACCTTTTGGTTTCTGTTTTTTTCTTTTTGACTTGTTTCTGCTAATATGATTTCATCTAGGCACATGCATATTATTAAAAAAATCATCAAATTTGTCATTTTTTAATTGATGTGTAATATTCCAGTGTGTGTGTGTGTGTGTGTGTGTGTGTGTGTGTGTGTGTGTGTGTGTGTGTGTACCTATATACCACATCTTTTTCATCCAGTCCTCTGTCTTGGGGCATTTGGGTTGTTTCCATGTCCTGGCAATTACAAATAGTGCTGCAATAAACATCCAAGCACAGGTGTCCTTTTGTACCCACATTGAGGTCTCCTTTGGGTAGATTCCCAGAAAAACGATTGCTGGGCCAAATGGTAATTCCATTTTCATTAGTTTGAGGGTCCTCCACATTGCTTTCCATAGTGGCTGGACCATTTTACATTCCCACCAGCAGTGTAAAAGTGTTCCCTTCTCTACAAATCCACGCTAGCACTTGCTGTTGTCTGTTTTTTCGATGAGGGCCATTATTATTGGTGTAAGGTGGTATCTCATTGTGGTTTTGATTTGCATTTCCCTTACTGATAATGGCATTGAACATTTTTTTCATGTGCCTGTTGGCCATTTGGACTTCCCCTTTGGAGAAGTGTCTTTTTAGATCTTCTCCCCATTTTTTAACTGGGTTTTTGGCTTTGTTTTTGTTAAGTTGTGTGATTTATTTGTGTGTCTGTTATCAGAACCTTATCACTTGTATGGAGGGCAAAAATTTTTTCCCACCCAGTTGGGATTCTCTTTTTTCTGTTGTATCTTTTGCTGTACAGAAGTTTTTAATTTGATGTAGTCCCAGCTGTTTATGTTTTCCTTCATTTTTTTGCCATCTTTAGATGTGGCCAAAAATGAATTTCTGAATTGTAACTTATAAAGGGTTTTGCCCAGGTTTTCCTCTATGTACTTTATGGTTTCATGTCTTATGTCCAAGTCTTTTATCCATTTTGAGTTACTTTTTGTACATTGTGTGAGGGAGGTATCTTGGTTCATTTTTTGGCATGTCTTGGTCCAGTTTTCCCAACACCATTTATTGAAGAGGCTGTCCTTGTTCCAATGTAAGTTTTTCACTCCTTTGTCAAAGATTAGTTGACTCTCTATATATATATACATATATATATATATATATATATGTATATATAAGGCTTTATTTCAGGGAATTCAGTAAAAGGTGTTTCTAAAATAACAAAAATGCAAATGACTCACTATAAGTGATTTGGAAAAAAACTCACTGAATTTAAAGCAACACTAGTTGCCAATGTTGTGTGGAATTGATGCAAAGGGAAACATATAGATCAATGAAACAGAATATTTCAGAATAGAACTCATATTGTCAATTTATTATTGATAAAGGTTCTACAACAAAGGGAACAGAAAACTCTTTTCAACAAATGGTTCTGGGAAAACTGTATACCCATATGGAAGAAGAGTAAATCTGATGCTTACCTCACACAATATATAAAAATTAACCAAAAATTATCTAATAATTAACCAAAAATTATCTAAGTATAGATAAATTTTATTAACTAAAAATTACCTATCTATCTAAGTCAGTTATCTAACTGATTTAAATGTAAGAGTTAAATTATAGAATTTCTAGAAGAAAAAGGGAAAAAGCTAGTGACTTTAGACAAAGATTTCTTACCTAGAACACAAAAAGTACAAACTACATTTAAAATATAACAAATGATTTTATTATATAAAACTGATACTTTTCATAATATGTTAACAAAATAAAAAGGCAAGTAAGATAACAGGAGGAAAATATATGCCAAACATATACCCAAAGAACTTGTCTTTAGCATAAAGAAAGCTTAGCACTAAACAGAAACCTAACAAGATATTCTATCAAAAAAAAAAAAAAAGATTAAATTCTAGAGTGCTATTCCACTATAAAAGGAATGAGCCATCCTGTACACAATAGTAAAAATAAAGCTAAGATTCTATACTAAAGAAACTAAGAAAAGCAGGGAACATGTGACTGTTTATATAAAACTCTAGGAAATATAGAGTAACATAGAAACAGAAAGTTTATCAGCTGTGTGGAAAGGAAGGTGGAGGGAAGAATGGATTGTAAAAAGTCTGGAGCAAACTTTAGTGGTAATAGCAATGCTCACTGCTGAGATTGTGGTGAGTCTCCTATATGGCTCAATTGTGTGCGTTTGTGTCAAACTCTTCATGTAGCTCGCTACAAAAATTCTGAAACTATTTCACAAAGATCTAGGAGCTTTATCTGAAGGAGTCTCCACTAGACAATAAACAATGGTTTGAAACATAATCAAATAGTTTTTATTTTTTTAAGAAAATCCATTAAGTGTATAATAACTCTTGGTTAAAATTTTAAAATAAAGCAAAATCTAACAGTTACTTTGGGAGAATACTAGAGACAAACTCATTTTCTGAACACCAGTAACTAAAATTGAAGGATCAAGAAATAATTTTATATTTTCTATAGAAACTATACATTATGGTAGTCAAGTAATTGGGGGGAGGAAGGAGAGGGGAGAATCAGTTCCAAGAAATTTCACCCAGAAGTTGGCAAGACATTATTCTTAGAATTAAAATATCATAACTTTATAATCATTAATAAAATAAGGGATGTAGGTTAGAGACCAGCAAACTACAGTCATGGTCATATCTGGTCCATGCTGTTTACATATGACCTGGAAGCTAAAAATGGCTTTCACATTTGAAAAGAGATGTAAAAAGACACAAAGAAAATTATTTGAAGATATGGTATACCCACACTATGGAATACTTATCAGCCACCAGGAAAGATGAAATGAAGGTATTTCCAACAAAATGGAAAGCAATAGAGAAAATTCTATGTGTAATAAAGTACATCAGAAAGAAAAAACAAGCACTGGATATTTACATAGGCAACTTTATAATGTAAATTACTTTGTACAACCAGTGAACATCAATTAACACAGTGATGGTTCTAGGGGTAAGAGGGAAGAGGAAGGAAAAGAAGAAGGGCATATAATGGATGTAGGTGGGAGGTCAAAATAAAAAGAACTGAGTTTGGAGTCTGAAAAGTGGAAGCAATGGTCTTCCTGCAGTATGCATCTCAGGAAAGGCAATTATCCCATAACACCTCTTTCATGCAATGGGAGGGTAGAAGCAAAAATTTAATAGTGATCAGATGTGCCCACAAAGTCTAAAATATTTATTATCTAGCCATTACAGGACAAGTTTGCGTATGTCCCAATCTAGTCTTTTTTTATCAAAAGGTGAAACACTGATAAAATTTTGTAAGGTTGGATCAAGTTAACACAGACTATGCTACAATTTGAATACTTGAGTTCCCACCAAATCCATACACTGAAATACTACATAACAAAGTGAAAATAATTTGTAGGTGGGGTCTTTGGGAGGTGAACGTGTCATAAGGGCAGAGATCACATAAATGGGATTAGTGCTTTTATAAAAGAGGATTCCAACACCTCCATATGTGAGAGTACAGTGAGAAGTAAACTAGTGTGAACCAGGAAAAGGGCCCTCACCAGGGAACCATGGTGGTACTTACTCAAATCATGGTGGCCTTCTCAACCAAGATATATTAACTACCCAGATGGGGACTATTTTAGTAGAGCGGTCCACACTAAAAAAATACAGGTTAAAAAAACAAACAAACAAACAAACAAATCAATATAAGAAGACATGAACATCTGACAAGGGACAAGTTCAATGACCCTCTTCTCGCACTTACTCCCTTGGAAAAGTCAGTTAAGTGCTGAATACTATGTTCGCTTCATCTGCTGTAATGAATTGCCCGTGGAATAACTGTCACTAGAATAATACTGAAAAATAAATAAATAGAGATGGAGGCTGGGTCTTCCTGTGTCAGTGTGGCACCCACGCACCATGGCTTTTGACCATGGCACTTGAAATGTTCAATATAGATGACAATCAAAAAGGCTACTTATTATGGTAGTTGTTAGACTTCCTGAGTTCCTGCTTCTGTTATGGCTCCTGTTCTTGATCCTTCTATGAACTGGAATAAAAGCCACATCAGATTATAGTTACATGAACCTTATGAACCAACTTGGCAACCCAGTCAGAGCTATGGTGTTTCAGACCCATCAAGCAAAGTAATGTGTAGATTTTCTTTGGGTCATGATTTGGGAGAGGAAGAGGAAAAGGAGAAGAAGAAAGAGAATAAGCAAGAGAATCAAATGTAGACTATTAGAAACTGGGCATGATAATATTAAGGAAACCTATGAATTTCATTAGATGTGACAATGGTACTGCGTGGATTTATCTATTTTTTTTCCCAGAAAAAGAACAATCAAGATCTCTTCTTTAGAGGTAGATATTTACCAACTAAAATATATATTACTGGAATTTGGTTCAAAAGTATCCAGCCATGCTAAAGCAAAAGAAGGGGCAAGGGTAGGAAGAAAAAAGATGAAGTAATATGGAATGCCTATACATAAACTGATAACTAGAGCAGCCTAGTGAGCACTTGGGGGCTCACTACTCTTTCTTCTCTTTTCTGTATCTTGCAAGTTTTCCACAAAACAAAACAAACAAAAAAAAGAGTATGAAAGACAGATACAAAAAAACTGATCACTATCAGTCTATAGGGATGTCTCTCCATAAATTCCGGGCATATTAATCTGACTTCCGATTTCCATTTCCATATATAAAATCATTCATTTTGCTCATATTATAAATTTAGCATACTAAACATAATAAAGATTG
This sequence comes from Uropsilus gracilis, assembly GCA_004024945.1. Taxonomy (NCBI): domain Eukaryota; kingdom Metazoa; phylum Chordata; class Mammalia; order Eulipotyphla; family Talpidae; genus Uropsilus; species Uropsilus gracilis. The sequence goes on from PVHY01015960.1 coordinate 11,337, forward strand.
TAAATAATGTCTTTTCCTAGGAGTTCAAAAATAAAAATCTTTAGATTAAATATTTAGGATGAACAGCAATCAATTTCCAGTTGTCTGTCACATGATTCACTATGAGAACTATCCATACATGCCCATCTGTATCCCCCTTCTTCCTTTCTAGCCTTATTTTTTCTTCAATGGGTAAGAGTTTGCAAGAGCAGAAAGGAGAAAAGTATGTCACCTCCTGAGGCCATGAAGATATAGCTTCTTTCCCACCAAAGCAGGATGCCCACATTATACCAAATACATGAAATCTCTGTTCAAAGTGAGCTATCAAAGAGATATTTATGTAGCATGTAGGATTCCTAAATTTGGTGTCCAGAAAAAGTTAAAACTCATTAGAGAGATAAAGTAAAACATTATTTTAAGCTAAACAAGGCAAGACATTAGGTGCTGACTAGTAACTTGAAGCAAACTCTATTAAAGGAAGGAATGTGTGTTTATGGATGTGAGGGTGTGGGTGTGGGTGGGTGTGGGTGTGTGGTGTAAGAAAGGAATGGTCCTAGGAGTGATGGTTGGGATGGAAAGCTCTAGCCCCAGCTGAAGAGTCTTAATTAGGAAATACTGACCTTAGATGTCTGTTACAGTAAGTTGTTTTGGAAAGAGTCCTCAGGCAAAAAGATCACAGATTTTGTTATGCTTTCCACTGTAAACAAGTTTTTGCTTTTCCCCTGATAAAAACACTGTGGTTTCTGCAACCAGCACTGATGGAGCCAAAATGCATGTATGTTCTTTGCCTTCAAAAAGATCTTCTACTTTATACTTCAAGTATTATAGCTGAAAATTAAAGTTATAGTGAAAGAAAATTGTATCATATAGCCAAGAAAAGAATGTAAAATATTTCCTTTAGTATAAGATCAAAGAGGAACAGTTACTTAGTGACCCGTCAGCATTGCAGGAGTTCCATGAAAAATTACCCTTTTTTCATAATAGGAAACACAACAGAAAAGACATTTTCTCAAGGACTAGAGAATACATTGAAACCCACACCCATAGTTCCTATTACTCTTGAACACTACTGACAGGGTAACTAGTCCCAATTTCTTTCCTGAAACAAGATCCAAACTTTCAGCTGCCTGCTCACTCTCCCACAGGCTTCTCAAACAAAGGTTCAAACTTCAACTACTCATCTTTGCCTAACCACCAATCGCTTCTTCCTTCCAAATGCCTGCCTGCAAGAACAGTACCATTATGTGTCAGCCAGAGAGTGTGGGTGTCACATCCCCCTTTCATCACTCCCTTTACACACTGAATCAACTAACAAAAGAGTGGCAAGTTTAATGCAAAGGCAAAGTAAATATTTTTTAAAGAGTATGTTTTCCAAGTTAAAAGACAACATCAAGTTTATTATGAAGGCATATTTATAAAGAAAGAAAAAAATTTCTGTAAGATTTTTATTGAAATAATGCAAAATATAATAACAGTACAGCATTTTGGTAATAAAATTCTAATAAGATGAATGCAATTTTTTGTGGAGTCATAATGTGTTAGTTAATTTGAGTTCAAAATTAATGTTCCCAATCATCAAAATTGGTTCATTTGCTAATAGTGTTATGTTAAGAAATTTTACTTTATCTTTGAAAGTATTTTGTTATGCAAGGGTCTGATAAGAAAGATCCACAAAGAGTTCCTACAGTTGAAAAAAAGGGGGGGGAGGGAGGACAAAAAACCCAGTCAAAAAATGGAAAGAAGTAAAATGACACTTCACCAAAAAAGAGATACAGATGGCTAATAGGCATATGAAAGAATGCTCCATATCACTAATCATCAGGGAAATGTAAATTAAAAACACACTGAGATACCAACTTACACCAGTAAGAATGGCCCATATAATGCTGGCGCAGATGTGGAGAAAAAGGAACTCTCTTACACTGCTGGTGGGAGTGCAAACTGCTCCAGCCACTATGGAAGACAATGTGGAGGACCCTCAAACAATTGAAAATGGAATTACCATTCAACGCAGCAATCCCACTACTGGGAATCTACAAAGAGGACATGAAAACACTAATTCAAAGGACACCTGTATGTGCATGTTTATTGCAGCTCTGTTTACAATTGCTGAGATTTGGAAACAAGCCAAATGCCCCCACTTCAAAGACTGGCTAAAAAAAATGTGGTATATGTACACGATGGAATACTATTCATCAATCAAGGAGGAAAAACATGTCATTCGCAGCAACATAGATGGATCTAGAAGGACTCATATTAGCAGAAATAAGCCAAAAAAAAAAAGAGAAATACAGGATGGTCTCACTTATATGATGGCTATAGGGAAAAACAAACAAACAAATAAGAAAAAATAAAAACCAGTGGGACTGAACAATGAAGCAAGAGATAAGGAGAGGGAAGGGGGGGGGGCGGGGGCGAAGGACACAAAAGAGTGGGATGGCTAACAGGTGTTAGGGAAGTGGGAACGCCCCGGGGTACACAATAATGTAATATAAAAATAAATACACATATATATGCAAATTAAAAAAAAAACCATCACAGTTGACATTCTCTGTGGATATCTCTTCTATCCTATTCCCCACTATACATTCCCAGAAATAATAATCACTACACTGGATTTGATGTTTGCCATTCCAGCAGTATTTGAAACTTTTAAATCACACATCAGTGAATAATATATTATTTTGCATGGTATAATTTTGTGATTATGGTACTGTAATATGTATACCTATCTACGTAACTTGCTTTCTTCCCACCAAAAAAAATTTTAAAAATTAAAAAGAAAAAAAAATCTAATCAAAATTTTGTAGGGCTTAATCAACACATCTAAGAAAAAAAAATATTTTGTCATGGAGCTAGGTAATGGTCCACTAATAAACCACACACAAACATGCGATGTTACTTGAGAAGCGTCTATAGATAGCTACTCCTACTATTGTCCATTAACATGCCATTAAAATAATCGTTTTCAATAGTGGGTCTGTGGGAATTCCCCACTGCACACTTAACTGGATTTTGAAGTATGAAAATGTATATGCTCTGGCACTGAAGTACAAAACAGTGTTAGAAATGCTGATAGAACTCAGAAAATTTATTCATTGCAAATATGGATGGGCATATTTCTTGATTTAAGTTTTGACAACAGGTGAAATGTAGAGAGCAGTTTGACATTACTTTGTGGTGTAAATATTAGCAGCTGTCAAAATGATTTTACTACAATATGCAGTTTACAGATAAAGTGCCATTTTGCCTTTTCATTCTGGGTTAATTTCATTAAGAAATGTTATAAAGTCTTTAGCAAAGTCTAATTCCCAAAGCCAGTCAGAGTTCTCTAACAACAAAATGGTTTCTCTCATAAAGGAAAATTTCAATGTTCAGTCCTCACCTCATTCTTAGTGGAAAAACATCACAGAAAATCACTGGGAAGATTTGCCACTACAAAGTCACCAACTACTGTGTAGTGGATCAAAATAGTCAGCTTTAGTTTCTGACAAAAAAAAAATTCATTAACTTAACAAAAGGTTAGTTCACACTCCTACGTGTGTGGAAAGAAAAGATAAAGTTCACCAATAACACTAGGATTCAAGAACACAACAGATTTAAATATTTTTCTCAGTGTATCTGCTAATGAATATAAAAAAGAATTACAGAAGTTAAACACCTTTAACTTTCAGTAAATAAATTTGTCTATAAGACATTTTCTATTTCACACATTTTTATCATCATCAGTCATACATCATAGCAGTTTCCACTTCAGCTAGCTTGTATAAGAATTTTCCTAACTTCTTCACAAATAGTATCATCGGCAGCAGTTCCATACAGGCTACTGGGAGACTCAAGTTCTTCTGTCACTTCTATCACTGACACCTCTAAGAAATAAGGCAGTAGTACTGAAAACATCTGTTGACTAATCAAGAACGAGAGAAAACCACTTAAAATCATGTCATGTTTATTAATCCTCTAATGATGTAGCTCCCCATCTCCTAAACTCTTTGAACTGTTCTCACCTAATGTCTAATCATAAGTTTATTTTCACTAGACAAACTTCTTCAGTTGTTACAATCAAGCATAATTAAGTAAAATCACTATTAAAAAGTGACATTTCCTGCTTGGCTAAATGAAAGTGCCAAATCAGAAATTTACTGTGGTTACAGCCGCATTTTCATTTTCTACTTTTGTAAAGACATTTTGCTGTAACAGATATTCCATTTTAAATTGTCTAATTTTTCTAACTGATCTATTCCTGTGAATTGGGAATACTGTGATGAATGCTTAGGCTGGTAAAGTCAAAGCATACTATATTCTTTCAGCACAGCTCTAGTATCACTGCATAATGAATACAGAGCTTGGCAGCTCTCACGCGTGCCTGACTATGCAGGTGCCTTTCTCTTTCTCCTTTTTCTCATAAAATTGTCCTTTTAAAACATAAACAGATGCAAAGCTTTGCTGTGCGACTTGCTAATAACTCCCACTGCAATGCATTTTTAAAGTTAGATACGCAAAGTACACTTTTCTGTTGTTTGGGAATGATGGTTATGTCTTGGCAATAAAAAATAAAATCAAACACCGCAAAGTTAGTAATAACTGAAATTTGTAATGTTCGGAGCAGCAATGTTATCAGAATGAGCTCCTGTTTAAAGGGGCCCAAGAACCAACCATACATTTGGTAATTAATTAGAAGGACTCAGAGCACTCAGGAACTAATGACATTGTGGCTGTGGTTTATTACAGCCTTCAGTGCAAGAGGACATTATCAGATGAAGACTGGAGGGATTATGCATGATCTGTCTGTGTTTTTCCTCTTACATGGGGTCAAAAAGAATGCACTCCTTTTTCTAGCACTGACACACAGTAACATACATACAACTTCTGGGTTCCCATAGCAAGCAATTTAGATTGCTCACGTAGGCATGATGACCAGCCCTAACTCTCAAAACTGCAAACCTCCAGAAAGAAAGCAGGTGTTCAGGCCCCAGAAAGATAAAACAAGCTTATCCATTTAGGGAAAATTCTAAAACCAAATTTGCAGATGTCAGAATCCAAAGCAGGGTTTTTTTACAGATAGCATTCCCAAACCTCCTACTTTAACTCTTCTCTATATGGTCCCACCTATATTCTCTCTCAAACTTGCTCAGCTATCATTTTAGCATGAAATGTGATTACAAAAAAACAATGAAAAGAAAATTGAGTATAGCTTTTTTTCCTCAATAAAATTTTACTTATGGATACTGAAATCTGAATTTCATGTAATTATCAAATGCCATTAAATACTATTCTTTTTATTTCTTCCCCAATGGTATAAAAAATGCAAAAATCATTTTTAGATCATAGGCCGTACTAATGCAGAGAGTGGCTAGTTTGAGCTGGCAGGCGAGTTTGAGTTTGTGGTTTTCTAAACCATGAAGTAACCAATCCCCTACATTCTTAATTCCAATTACTCTTGCTTGTAGACCTTCATAGTTTTTATAGGCATAATTCCAAAACAACAGCTCCATCTTCCCTTATGTAAAAATTATTAAGAAAAGATACTGTGCAGAAAGGGAAGGGGAATATACAGGCTTCAGTTGAACTTAAGTCAAACCCTTGCTAGTGTAACTGGATCCTTTTTGTTCTACTCTGACCATACCCTTGCCCATCACCACCTCCAGCAGCAGTAGATCACATCTGAAAGTTGTCATCTGCTCAACAAATGGCATCTGGTAAAAATTGTCAAAATGAAAGAAGAGTTTTCTTTAACAGGAAATGACACCAGGTATTTTAAAAGTTTTATTTAATAAATCAAATTATGACAAAAATTCTATTTCACTGTCTCATTCTTCTTTTATTTTCTAGAGGTGACAACGTTCCATTTACTACTGAGGATGAATTCCGTGAAGCTTCATTTACCCCAGGACACTTCTTCACAGCTCAGTCCTTCTCAAAAGAACAGACCCTTATCCATTTCCCTCTCTATTCCAATGACTTTGCTTATTACTTGAGCACTGTGCAAACCTTTTTTCATATATGCTACATTTCCATCTAAACATTTCTTAGTACACACTTTCTCCTTTGGAGGGTTAAAACTGATCTTTTGGAGGATGCAAAGGATCACTTAAGAAAACTACAGAAGAGTATCAATGCTCCAACACACTGCCTCCTGTTATTCCTTTATGGGTACCTTCTCTCCCCACAAGTAACCACCACTAGAAACCACTGATCTTTACTGCATCCCTGAATCTGTCTTTTTCAAAGTGTCACATAAATAAATCATACAGTGTAAAAACTTTTATGGGTGACTTCTTTTATGCAATTCAACATTTTTGAGATTCATCCAAGATCTTGAGGGCATCAATTGTTCACTCATTTTTAATTACTCAGTTGTATTACAATGAATGGCTGTTAACACTTTTAAAATATGCACAGTTTATTCAAATCATATCAATGTGAGGTGTATTCAGTTTTAGACAATTAGGAGGTGAGCTACGAATATTTGTGCATAGGATTTTGTATAAATTTAAGTTTTCTTTTCTCATATTCAGAAGTGGGGTATTATCACATATTATGTTCATGTTTAGGCAACAGTTAAAAAGTTCTGTAAAGTGGCTGTACTATTTTGAATTCCCACCAAAAATGTACACAAGTTTTAGGTGCCCTAAAATTCAGCTAGTATCTGGGTCTCTCAGCACTTAATTTTAGTTTGTCCAACAGTTGTAGTATCCCAAGTGGTAAAGATGTTATTAAAAAGAAATCTATATGAACTGATTTGCCATTGGTATAGTGTCTGTTGAAACGTTAACCCATATTTTAATTGGGCTGTTTGTTTTCAAACTGAGTTTGGAGAGCTCCTTATATATATTCTGGATGTAAATCCTATGCTGAGCAAATGATCTGAAATATTTTCTTCCTGTTTGCTATCTGCTTTTCATTCTCTTTGTAGTGTCATTCATTTAAAAAAAAAAAAAAAAGTTGCTCATTTTGATAAAAGTTCATCTTTTGTTCTCTTATGGCTTGTGCTTTGGGTGACCTGTCTAAGAACTCTGAAAATAATCTGTGTATCCCTTCAAAAAAATTTAAACTTTAACTTATAGCACTGATTTCTTTTGGGTTAATTTGCACAGACATAGACATATGAGCTTTAACTCACATTTTTTACTTCATCCATAGGGGCTATCCAGTTGTTACAATACAATTTTATGAAAGCACTGTTTTCCTTTTGGAGAAACTTAGCATTTTTGTAGATCAATCAGTCATATTTTGGGTCACCTAAACTGAGGTTTATCTCTTCACAACTGTCACACTGTCTTGCTTGTTATTTTTGTACTAAATTTTTTTTTAAAAGCCGGGCATGGTGGCTTGTGCCTTTAAGCTTCAGCCTGTGAAGCGGCAGGGGCTAGGGATCGCGGTTCGAGTCCCGCCTGGGGCCGGTAGCGAGACCTAGTTCCAAAAAAACAGCTGTGTGTGGTGGTGTGCGCCTGTAATCCCAGCTACCTGGGAAGCTGAGGCTGGGGATTGCTTGAGTCCGTGGCACCCCAGGCAACGAGAGCCTGCAGTTCCACAGACAAAAATAGCGAGACCTAGTCTCAAAAAAAATTTTTTTTTTTAAAAAGTAAATCTGCTTCCTCCAATTCTATTATTCAAAACTGATTTAGATAACTCCCATTCTTCTTTCTATATGAAACCTAGAATCTTCTTGTTCATACCTACAAAATTGAACCAAATGGAATTTGTACTGAAATTACTTTAAATCTATCGATGAATCTGGGGAGAAGTGACATCTATAATTTTAAATTTTCCAATTCATAACTGTCATATCTATTTATTTAGGTTTTCTTTGACTTGCTCTGTTCTGCAGCTCTCACAATACAGGTGGTTATACATGATTTTGCAGATGAGTAATTTTGATAAAAGCTACTGAGTAAAACAATTTTTTTTAATTTCAGATTTTCAGATTCCAACTATACATTGCTAGCATATAGAAAATATGATTGATTTTCTGGGCTTATAGTGTGTTCTTGCTAAACTCATAAATTTTGCAAGTTTTACTATAGATTCCAAAGAATTTCCTATGTAGATAACTTCTTTCATTTTCACATGACTGCATCCTGACATGTTTAACAGTTAGTCCTTTGAAAACAAGTACTCAGAGAGCCACCACACAATGCCCAGTCCTATCCGAAGGTGGTGGTGGCGAAGTCAGTGTTTACCTTACTCAGTCTATTAGTTCAGTCCCCTTCCTTTGCCTTTGGGCCACCATAACAGCATGTGTCTCACCATTCAATCCACACAAGCAGTGGCTAGTTTGACCTTCATTGTGTTTTCCTTCTTTTTCTTTTTTAAAAGAGCAAGTCAAACTTAGTGTGTAATTCATAATAAGTTTGCTTAGTGAGAACTCTTTTTTTTTCCAACGAAATACTTTACTTCAAAATTCATGTGATATAACCATACAAAACTATACATAATCCACCTTACGAGGCAAAACTCTGATATTCCCCCTTTCATTGAACCCTGAAATCCAAAATCTTTCCATGTTGTGATGTCTGCTAGTGAAATTGATTTTCAATTGACTATCTTCTTTTTTTTTATAGATCTTTTTTTTATATATATATATATATATTTTACATCATTTCAGTCCCTGGGGGTCACCCACCACCTCCCCTTCCCACCCACTACAGCTGGTCCCCATACTCCCCTTGTGCAGTTTCATTTGGTTGACCATATATTAGTGAAGCCATTTGGTTTCTGTCCCTTTCTATCTGGCTCGTTTCTGCTAGAATGATTTCTTCTAGGTACATCCAGGTTTCCATAAATTCATCAAATTTGTCATTTTTAATTGATGCGTAATACTCCATTGTGTATATATACCACATCTTTTTCATCCACTCATCTGTTCTGGGGCATTTGGGTTGTTTCCATGACCTTGCAATTATAAATAGCACTGCAATAAACATCCGAGCACATGTGTCCTTTTGTACCCACAGTGAGGTCTCCTTTGGGTAGATTCCCAGTAGTGCAACTGCTGGGTCAAATGGTAATTCCATTTTCATTAGTTTGAGGGTTCTCCATACTGTTTTCCATAGTGGCTGGACGAGTTTACATTCCCACCAGCAGTGTAAGAGTGTTCCTTTCTCTCCACATCCATGCCAGAACTTGTTGTTGCCTGTTTTTTTTATGTGGGCCATTCTTACTGGTGTAAGGTGGTATCTCATTGTGGTTTTGATTTGCATTTTTCTGATTGCTAGTGACATTGAGCACCTTTTCATGTGTCTGTTGGCCATTTGTATTTCCTCTTTGGAGAAATGTCTTTTTAGTTCTTCTCCCCACTTTTTGATTGGGCATCTTGTTTTGCTTTTGGTTAGTTGTGTGAGTTCCTTGTAGATCAGTGTTATTAATCCCTTATCACTCTTGTGGAGGGCAAAAATTTTTTCCCATTTGGTTGGGCTTCTTTTGGTTTTTTCTTTTGTCTCTTTTGCCATACAGAAGCTTTTTAGTTTGATGAAGTCCCATCTGTTTATGTTTTCCTTCAATTTTTTGCCTTCTGCAAAATGATTCCAGAAAGGGATTTCTAAATTGTACTTCATGGAGGGTTTTGCCTAAGTTTTCCTCTATGTATGTTATGGTTTCTGGTTTGATATCTAAGTCTTTTATCCATTTTGAATTAATTTTTGTACATGGTGTGAGAGAGATGTCTTGGTTCATTTTTTGCATGTCTTAGTCCAGTTTTCCCAGGACCATTTGTTGAAGAGGCTGTCTTTGTTCCAATGTACATTTTTCCCTCCTTTGTCAAAGATTAATTGGCTATATGTGTGTGGCTTTATTTCCAGACTATTACTTTTTAACATTGTATTGGAAGTCCTAGCCAGAGCAATAAGGCAAGAGAAAGATATAAAAGGGATACAAATAGGAAAAGAGGAACTGAAACTATCATTATATGCGGATGATATGATTCTATATGTAGAGAACCCCAAAAAATCCACAGAAAAACTCCTTGAAATAATTAACCAGTTCAGTAAGGTTGCCGGCTACAAAATCAACACACAGAAATCAGTAGCCTTCCTGTACGCAAAAAGCCAAGCAGAAGAAGAAGAAATTAAAAAAGCTATCCCATTTACCATCGCACCAAAAACAATTAAATACCTGGGAATAAACCTAACAAAACACGTAAAAGAACTATACAAAGAAAACTTTAAAACGCTACTAAAAGAGATAGAAGAAGATACAAAGAAATGGAAAGACATTCCTTGCTCATGGATGGGAAGAATTAACATCATCAAAATGGCCATCCTACCAAAAGCAATTTACAGATTCAATGCAATCCCCTTAAAAATTCCAATGACATTCTTTAAAGAGATAGAACAAAAATTACAAAAATTCATATGGAATAACAAAAGACCTCGAATATCAAAATACCTCCTCTCCAAAAAAAGAGAGAATGGAGGACTAACTATTCCAGGCTTCAAGCTATACTACAAAGCCATAATACTTAAAACGGCATGGTACTGGTACAACAACCGACACTTAGTGAGAACTCTTAATAAAAATTAAGTTTATGCAATCTACGGAATCTGGAAACAACTGACATTAAAATGAAGTCAACCAATGATGACAATTCTAAGACAACTAAGTTTTCAGAAAGGTATTAGGATGATCTAAAGAAGTGAATAAATAAGCCTTTATCAGCCAGTGCAACAAGACAATTAAATGCCACAAGATTATTTTTTCAACTCTCTCAAGAATGGCACACAGTCATTTAGCAGTCTAATGCCTAAAAGTTAATTTATTATACACAAGGAATGCCTTAAGACATACAAGTTGTAAGCTTAGGTTTAATTCTCCTAGAAAATACAAAATGAAAAACACTGGGCTGCATGATGAAAAATCAGGAAAAAGCAGGAAGGGCTTAAGAACAAAAACAGGCTATCAGAATTTGGGAAAAGTCTCACAAAGACTGTTTTATTGCAGGTTTCCATATGCTGGGCACCATATGGTGCTAGAAACTGAAACACACAAACCTATTGAAAGTAAAGTACAGTAAAGTGTAGAACCAGAAGTAATGTAGGAGAGGCAAATACCAAGTGAATAGAAGAGATACAGAGGATATTAAGTCTTAAGTTCTGACAAGGGTCCTCTTTACATTGGGAGAAAAAATACTTTCACTAATTTCCACTATTTAATCACCAATCAAGAATGACAAAAGTGATAACATTTTGTGTAAGTTTTACCTATACATTCAATACAAGACATATAAAAACTTATCGTTCTCATACAACGCACAGGCTTCTATACCTAAAGGGTAAAGTGCACCACATGTCCAGAGTAGCCTCGCTCTGTCTGTCTACAACTCCATACTTCCACAACTATAATACACAGGTCACCAAACTTGGTTCATGGGCATAGCAGACCCTGCTTCATCATTTTTTAAAAAAGATATTTTACATCCCTAAAATCCTTTCTGGCTCTAGCAATCTCTGAATACATGACTCTGCCAAAAGGATTTTTAATTATCCAAGAATAGATTTGTTTTAAGATAGTGTGTGGGCAGTTGGTATTTGGCCATGGGGCTACAAATAATAAAGGACCTTGTTAAAAAGTTCGCAAAGTCTATCCCTAATTAAAAGACCTTTTTTCTCCATCCCTTACCAAAAAAGTCTCTGACCATTCTCATTAGTTGGCAAAGAGATCTTAGGCAGTTTAGTCCATTAGTAAGTTACTTAAATCAAAATGTTCCTCACTATGCAAACTATCAAATTACTCTAGTAGTAACCATGCAAATATTTGACAAGAAAATGCTACAAAGGATCAAGCCATATACTTAGAGTACATACATTTAAATCCAACAAGTTCTTTTCCATTTACTACCCAAAACAAGGAAAGTTTCAACAAAATGTAATCATGTGATAGTGAAATGTACAATTTCAAGACATTATTTTATTCATTCACTCAAACAAGTGTTTGAATAGTTCCATAACTGATTAACCAAAACACCTATGTTATTTTCAAAAGAAAGAATAAACATTGTGCAAGAGCAAAATAATAGAACACAGTCTCAGCAATTATTCATACAGCAATTATTATTTGCCAGATGCTATTTGAAGTTAAATATAGATATACTTAATCTCACAACAAGCCAATGAAACAGATATCATTGTTATTATTCTTGCCACCCCCATTTTAGAGATGAAAAACTTGATACACAACGGATATGGCTAGGTTACACAGTAGGCACTGTAGCAAGGATTTTGACCCGAGCAATTTCGTTTTCTGGATTATGCTAATATATAAGTCAAATGATCTCTCACATTCAGTAAATGAGGTTACAAATTTCAGCTACATTTATACCATGATAGCTCTGGGTACATTATTTAATTTCTCCAACCTCAGTTTCCATAAAATGGGAATACTAATTAAGACTTTATAGTAGAATAAAATATGGGTACTTTTTAATTACTAACATTGTAAAGGGCAATGCTTCCTAAAGCAATTTAAGCTTATATTCCAAGATTCATAAAAAGATTCTTAATCTTAACATAATAATTCCACTGCTGTTTAACATCATAATGAAATATATTTGAAAATCTATGATTTTGATTTGTAGTACATGTTAAACATCACAAAAATGACTGCAGTGAAAAGTATGGCAATTTAGATTTAAAAAAAAGAGACAGATAAATGAAGGGCTATATAATTTTTTTTTAAAAATCAAATTTGGGTCACACAAGTGACTTTCTGGCACTGTCATTAATCTCAACCTGGGAAAAAAAGCTCTGCTATGGTCTCCTCTTTAAAAAAAAAAAAAAAAAACCCTAATAATTCTTCATCAAACGTATATAGCACACTAGTGGTACTAAAGTAATAGAAGCATTCCAATAGTAAGTACACCTCATGAAAGGCAGGCACTAGAGAAGATAAGAAGAAAGGAAAGAAAACAAAATAATAATTTGAAAAAATAAAAAGACTGCAAAATAAGAAAAATTAGAAAAGAGATAAAACAGAGTTATTAAACTGATTGAGGGCTTATTAAATATGAGCAAAGTACTATTGTGATAAAGAGAGTATGAAATTAGACAAGCCACACTGACATGACTTCAAATAAGCAGTCATGAACTGTGTCCGAGATACAGTCTACCCATGAGTCCTCGTCCCAGTTGGATTCTGAATTAGGGTATGCAAAAGTAAGAATCAAATGAATTTTTTTTGAAAAAACAAACCCTAAAACATCTATGTTACCCTTTACTCCATCATCCAGTCATAAAATTCTACCATTAAATTTTTAAGTAACATAGTACTAGGTTTGTTAGTTATGTACCAAATAATATACTTGGATAAAGATTGAAAAAAAAAAAGTGACAATGAAATGAAGAAAACTATTCAACTGACAAGTGACTGTAGAATCAAAGTATGTAAGTGTAACTGAACTCAGATACAAATAGGGTTCGGCTAACGTCAGTCACCAGTCTGTCACTAAGCATCATCACAGAGATCTGCTTTCAGCAACAGCAGAACCCCATCTCCCACTCTGTCCTCATGGGTACCTGACACAGGCTGCCATCTCATTTTCCAAAATATGCTCAATGCGTCAACACCAGTGCTGTTACTGACAGTCTCTATATTTACTGTTTTGCTTCATACTTTGCATGTAGAAAATTTAAGGGGAAAAAAAAAGGGAAATAAAGAAATCTTATAATAGGAATAAGAACAAGAAGTTGGAGGATGTAAGAAAGGGGGGGGGAGAGTTTAACAGTTCTACTCTTTAAAAGTGAAGTTAAATGCACTTAACAGAGTTAAGACAGAATCAACATTCAAAAGATTCAAAAGTGCATGCCTGCACCTCTGAGTGAGATCAACTTGACAAAGGTAGCTGAATTCTCAGTGTAGTCAGTCATCAAAGAGGGTCACGCTGGCTGACATGTCATACATCTTGCATGCCATTCCAGCACAAGGTATGATATTGTATGTATATATTATATGCAGAATGCATTTTACATTATAATACATTTTCAGTCACCATATATTTTCCAGTTCCTGTTTTCTTCATCATGTGTATCTGTGGTTATTTCTAGATATACAATTCTAAGTTCCACGAACGTAAAGAAAAAAAACCAATTATTTTAGTCCATAATGACCCAAAACGAATTCTTTACCAATTAACTAAAGCACCCTAAACTAAGGTGCTGGAAGACAAAGATGAAGCAGGTGAGTTTTGTTTTTTTATTGCACTTACTAGAGTATTTGATACACATAGATGTTCTGCAAATTCCACTGAATAAATGAATAACTAGCAAAAACTAAACAAATATATTAACAAATCAATGAGTAAGGTAGACCACCAGGCTTGACTGGAGATATCTTACATTCACATGGTGTCATTGGCCCTAAATAAGTAAATCCATCCTTTGCATTCCTTATTCTCATAAACCTTTTATTAGATGTACCAGAGGGGGGAGAGGGAAACTAGAAGAAGTGAGAAAAGGAATTGGAGGGAGAGAACAGATTAAAAATCTGATTTCAGATAATTTTCTTTTTAAGAGAAGAACAATATGTGAAAGGGGCTGTAAAGAGTAGACAGATCTTCTATAACCATATCCTCCCTAACAATTTAATTCTTATACTCAGGATAATCTAAAAAGAACCAACACACACAGAGTCAGGATAATCTAAACAGAACCACCACACACACACACACACACACACACACACACACACACACAATCACTAAGCTACACATTTTAAAAACAGAAACCAGGATTTTACAAAGGATCTTGCTTTAAACCCAGTTTTGTCAGTGGATTTACAGAAAAATAGACATTCCTCAGAGACTACTTCATCAGATAAAATAAATGAGGTCTTAACTGCATGCACTATTGGCTTTTCAAAAAGCCAAACAAAACATTCTGCTTTGTCAGGATTAGAAAAAAATAAAACAACGGTGCTACCATGCAGAGATGTAGTAAAATAAAAGTCAAGTGGTTTCCAAAGTATCAGATATATATATTATTTTTGTACTGGAAAAAACCAAAGACCTTTACCCACAATTACATATGCATCCAATTATACTTAATTAAAATTGGACTGCACAAGTCTTGTGATTATTTTTCCCTTCCTGACAGGGTTGGAAAACAAGTTTTCTTGATGCAACAGGAAAATTGACAGATGGTAGCTCTCTCGATATGTCCAATCATCCATTCCCACTGTGCCCTTCCAAATGAATGCACCTCTAAGCACCCTACCTCGTATACCAATTTACACACACACAACAGGAGTACGGACTGTCATCTATCTAAATATATAGCAGTCCCAGCTTTTAAACTTTATAATAAGAAGTTCAAATTTCATTGCACCAGACAAACTTCATGCATCTTTAGAGGCAAATAACAAAGCACAACGGAAGGACAAAGCAGAACTCCCCCAGCCCGAGCACATCTCCACTTGACAGACTCACTGTATCAGTCCATGTTTTCCAATCTCTGTAAAAATCTGAAGCCCATAGCATTTTTCTCAGGTTTGGTAAACTACGCTGCCAGCTTAGCCTCAAAAAAATTTTTTTTTCTTTTTTTAGATCTAACTGGCTTTCCTTTCAATTAACTAGCAATAATTCCAAAGCAAGGATTGAAAATCAGGAGCTCAAACATGGTCCTGATAGTTTACTGGAAAAATAACTAGTGAGATGATGTGACTCAAGTCATGACTTTGCCACTTACTTACTGGTCTCTGGTTTTAAGCAAATGACAATCTAATGAAATTGAGGGTTGTCTTCTGCATAGTTGTGGTAGTAAAAATTTAAAAACTGTACTGAACAAACACCATGTGCTAGGAGTTGTGTTAATTACTTTAAGTAGATGACCTCTTAATTCTCACAAAACTATTACTATCCCCATTTTATAGATAATCCAGATCTAGAGTGAAGCTGAATAACTGATACAATGTCACACAGGAAATGATGAAATGAATGAGGCCAAGACCTGAACCCAAGCAATCTCAAACTACTCCTTCCTATCCATTCTTCTGTCATCCCTGCTTCAAAACACTAGCATGCTGATAAGCTCACTATTCTCCAGATAAGAGGCAATCTGTACAATTTAACACCACTGTTCATGTCTAAATAGCCTTTCAAACACCCTGTGAGCTATTAAAAGATGCAGCCTTAATGTAACATCTAGTGTAAGTCTTCTCTGACTCATGCAAACATTCATTCATGGTCCCAAAGTCAGTTTATGCACTCACTATAGTACTTACAATGTTAAAATTGAATATTCTGTAGTTATTCCCTGGAAGATTACCGAGGGTAGACACCAACTGAATGCATCAGTATTTAATAAGTGTTGGACCACATTTGTTGGATGAACATATGTCCAGAGGCATGGCTCTTAAAATAAGACTTAAAATTTTAAAGAGTTTTAAAGTGTAAAACCTGTGTTTATAATTAACATATATCTTCAGCATAGTCTATCAACTAACCTAAACTGTTAACTATTCGACAGAATAAATTTCATTCTAAGATTTAATTTAATGCTGTACCTAAACTTGAGTATCTTTAAGTGTTTGCCCTTTTCTCTAAGTTCCAAGTGACTCCTTCCTTCTCAAATTAAAGAATTCCCTTTAACAGAAAAGTGGTAAGTAAAATGCACATTTTAGTGAGAGCAATGACATGTTAGAATTTGAGGTGATTTTTACAAACCTACATTTCTCCTAAAATCACTAAGAAAATAAACAAATCTATTTAACTCTATGTATAGATGAAATAATTAGATAAACAACTGACAAAATTTAAAATTAAATTTCCATCATTGGACTGCCTAAAATTTTAACTGGACCACTTATTACAAGGCATTTATTAAACCAAGATGTGAAAGTCATGAATTTAATGATAATTACTTCAGAGGTATGAACCAATAGTGCCATCCACTGTTCTTATGAATGATCTTTCCTAAATAGTTTTACCATATACTATAATGCTTTCAAAATTTACTTCTACAACATTTAAATGAAAATAAGATGCTGTGGGATTCCACTAAAGACATCTAAAGAGCTGCAAATTTCAGGACAACCAGTTTTTTGATAAAAGTAAAAAATGTAAGAAGTTCAAAATTGCCAGATACTTCAATTTCACACTGTTTGAGATGTTTCACTTCATTCATAGCTGAAATAATCATATTCGTTTTTCCTATAAAATCATCATCTATTGCAAGAGAAGTAATTAGAATTATATTCCAGTTGAGTTGGGGGGGCAGGGGGAATCTACATTTAAGTAACCCTGCTGTCACTGAAATACTTAAAATACTCAGAGAGAGACTATGAGGAGCATGATGCTTACTGACAGATGTGGTAGAGACTAAATGAATTCTTTTTTTAACTTTAGCTGTCCAACATCTATTTAACACTGAACAAACAGGAGATTGGTGAGCTCATGATGAGGTGGACCAATTCCAAACTCTAACTTCTTAACGCTTCAATAGTACCAAGATACAGAAAAAAGACAGAAGATGTCTTAGAGAAGGTGAGCAGGGAATAAGACAAGTGGTATCTAAGTGCTAAGGCAAACACTAAAGAGCCCAAGTGTGCCAAGCTGCACAAAAGTAGGCAGCACAAATCCATGTTAGAAAAGATAATAACTCTAAGAGACTATCTAATTTATTTGAGTCATGGAGCTAGAAAATAAGTGTCATGATTCCAAACCCCAAGTGCAGGGACCTCTTCAGTGTACCCTGGACTACAGCCTTCTCCAGAAAAGGTTTGTAATCAAAAGAAGAAGAACAACACGGAATCGTCCAGAAATTGAGGAACCACCAGAGGCAGAAGGCCACTGAATGTCGGGGCACATCCACACATCTTGGCATATCCTACCAAAAGCAATCTACAGATTGAATGCAATTCCAATAAAAATCTCGATGATATTCTTTAAACAGAACAAATACTAGCTCTCTTGTATTTAAACAGAACAAATACTAGCTCTCTCAAAAGGAGAGAAAATGGAAGGATTGCACTCCCTGACTTTAAATTATACTACAAAGGTATAATAATTAAGACAGTGTTGTACTGGAATAAAAACCGACACACAGACCAGTGGAAAAGAATTGAAAGTCTAGAAATAAAGCCACATGTTTATGACCAATTAATCTATGACAAAGGGGCAAAAAGCGTACAATGGAACAAGGATATTCTTTTCAACAAATGGTGCTGGGAAAACTGGACTGCTACACACAAAAGAATGAATCTAGACTACTCCTTCACATCATGTACGAAAACCAACTCAAAACGGATAAAAGACTTGGATGTAAGAACTGAAACCATAAAATACATAGAAGAAAATATGGGCAAAACACTCCAAGATTTACACTTCAGAAGCCTCTCTCAGGACACATCTACAAATGCTAAAAAAATAAAGTATAAACAGCTGGGATCACATCAAACTAAAAAGCTTCTTCATAGCAAAAAGAGACAATATGCTAAACAAAAAGAAACCCAACCTTAGGGGAAAAAACATTTGCCCTCCAAGCAAGTGATAAGGATTTGATAATAAAGATCCACAAGGAACTCACACAACTTAACAAAAACAAAAGGCCCAGTCAAAAAATGGGGTGAAGAGCTAAAAAGACACTTCTTGAAAGAAGAAATACAAATGGTCAAAAAGCATACAAAAAAAATGCTCACCATCACCAATAATCATGAAAATACAAATCAAAATCCAATGAGATACCATCTTACAACAGTAAGAATGGTCCATAAAAAAATAAAAACAAACAAACAAAACAAACAGGAAACAACAAGTGCTGCTGTGGATGTGGAGAGAAAGGAACACTTTTACAACACTGGTAGGAATGCAATCTGGTCCAGCCACTATGGAAAGCTGTGTGGTGGACCCTCAAATTACTGAAAATGGAACTATCATTTCATCCAGCAATCGCACTTCTGGGAATTTACCCAAAGGATACACACTAATTCAAAAGGACACCTGTACTCGCATGTTTATTGCAGCACTATTTACAATAGGTAGGACATGGAAACAACCCAAATGCCCCAAAACAGACAACTAGGTCAGAAAGTTGTGGTGTATATACACAATGGAATATTATGCATCAATCAAAGAATACAAACTTATGTCATTCGCAGCAACATGGATGGAGTTAAAAGGAATCATATTAGTGGAAATAAACCAGAAAGAAAAAGAGAAATACTGGATGGTCTTACTTATATGAGGGATATAGGGAAAACAAACAAATGGACAAGAAAAATTTTAAACTGTCAACAGAACTTAAGCATAGAGCAAGCAAGAGAGGAGGAGGAGGGTAAAACTGATGAGAATAAGATGGTTCATGGGTGAAAAGATGGTGGGAGAACCCTGGAGTAGACAATGATGTAAAATATACATACACATACACACATACACACACACACACACACACACACACACAATCAATCAATCAATTTTTAAAAAGAAAATAAAAAACAAATGCCCTGCCATGCTGGGGCAAGCACAGACCCAACCACTCCCTAAAGAAAATGAAACCACACTGACAAGTCACACCCAAGACTGAAAATGGACCAATCACTGTTTGGCAACCTTTCCACCAATCAGAGCAACAGGACTGAAAATTTCATGGGCACAGGGGACCTAGCCTTTCCCCTTCTGCCTACAGAAGCACACACACAGGCACACTTCTTGGGCAGTCATCTCAAGTGCTTCCTCTGTGAACTACGTTCTGCAGACTGCAGTACTGAAGGTCCCAAATAAACAGCTGCACTACTAGAGCTGTGACATGGGAGCCAAATGTTTCTGCAATAATACACCAGTTGCAACATGACTACTGTAACAAAAGCACTGGAACACTACTGCTATAACATGAGAACTGTAACACTTCTACTGTGACACGTGAGCTTTCACATGTGAGCTGCAACACAGCATGGCCAGACTGGAAATTAGTCCAGTGCCTGGAGATAAGATCTGGCCTCTTTGCACTTACCAAGGAACCAGAGTACCAACATTCTGGGTATAGGAGAAAAGAACTGCTGTACCCTCTACATTCAAGTTTCACAAGGTATGTCTATAAATCGGTCTGATGGAATTTTAAATAATGAGCATAATGAAATGTGTACACCATTATGCTACAACTCTAAGAGCAGTCAATTTGCTGGTATTCAGAGTCTTGATTCCACAGAAGATTATTAGCATATTTTAGCTATCTTTATGTTTGGTAAACAGCAGAGGTTTTATAAATTAGCATAGTAAGAGACAGAAATAAGTTTTTACTTAAGATAGTGGGCATTAACTACCAACCATGAGTAGCTAACAGCATAAAACCTAACAGAAAAGAGATCTCATTAGAGAAATTAGTGGCACTCAAGTAACTTGGCTAAAACATTTTCCAGAACAGGGTAAAGACTCCGACAAAACAAGACCAATGTTTCTCAAACTATCTATACTGACGGACAAGGTTTATTATTTCCAGCCTCACGTAAAACAATAATCTTTTAAGATATAAGAAAATGAAGTTGTGTTAAACTGCCTTAAGTTTCTAAAACAAGTCTTTCAATGTCTGTACTTTTCACAACCCACTCATCAGTAGTGAATGAGCCAACACTAGTCTGGGTAGCACTGACCTAAAACATAAAGGATGTCCACATTTATTCTAAAAGCTGAGTAAAGAACTCCGGTTGCCTGAGGCTGGTGAGTCCTTGGAGCAAGGCAAGATTTAATGTTCCCCAAAAGAGAATTAGAACTTCAACAAACTTAGAAGAACAGCTGGACTATGTCAGCTTGCTTAATAAATTCTTATTGTAAATTTTGGACTGGGACTTGCTTTTATTATAGATCTATCTGACAGCTGGGTTGTAGGGAAGCTATGAATCCTCACTGGTAACTATAATTATTTATATTTTAAAAAACCCTAAAAATTATACATAACAAAATCAACAGGTTAATTTGCAATCATCAGTGGCAAAGACACACAACTGCAATATTGGTCCAAAATATTTAAAACAGAGAAAGACTATAAACTCCATTTATTTTCTTTCTTGAAAAATGTTTATCTTGAGCTATTCCTCAGAAAAAAAGATGTCATGACCTAACAGTTATCTTCAATGATGGAATGAAGCTGAAGACGCAATCTCAAGAGAGTAGATTCTAGAACAGTGCCATGATTGGAACATTTCAACAACATTCTAAGATTACTGAAAAAATTAAGACATTTTTACATTATTACATTTTGACAGCTGCTAACATATAAATGAAATTGGGTCTCCAAAGGAGGGGGCAGCAGGGGCAAAAAGCCCTCCAACCGACAACCCTCCCCCAGGTCCGTTTCAACCACGCATGTAGCAGTTGCCACTCAAAATGCAGTTTAACAACAGGGTTTATTAACAAGGGAGTTCAGTAGGGAAAATAAAACGTCCTTAAAGTCACAAGAGGCAGTTATCTCACCCCAGTAACCATTCTCAGTCCCAAAGGTCCCAAAGGCACAGTCCAATGATGGTTCCTTTGCCCCTCTGAATCTCAGGGGTAGGCACATTCGCAAAGTCCAGTCTTTCTCCGATGTCTTCTCTTTTCTACTTTTCTCTCCAGTGTTTCACGCTGCTCCAGTTTTCCAAGGCTCTTCAAGCCTCTTCCACGATTGCTGATGCACAAATCAGCTTTCCAAATTGCTGGCCATCTCTAGGTACCGCTTTCCATATCACCTTGCTACAATGCCATACTCTCCACACTGGCCACACTTCTGCCAGATGCCATGGCTCCTTGTCGCCTCCAGCTCACTCTTCCAGGGGGCTTTTGCCCAGCCTGGTCACTCCGGGTACTCTTTATCAGCCTGCCAGTCTCTTCTCTCCTCTACCAAAGGTTCTCTCTCTCTCTCCAGAAGTTCTCTTTCCTCCCTGAAAGGTCTCTGTCTTCCCCTAGTCTCTGCTCCTTGCCTTTTTCCCCCCTGCTTCTGGTCCAACTCCCTTTTTCCAACTGTCACTTCTGGCAGTTTTTAACTGCCACACCAAAGGGGGGGAGGGGCTAACTGTCACCATCCAATGGGGGAAGAACACCTTAAGGGGGAGGGGCTAACTGCCCCTGCCCAATGGGGGTAGGAGAACCTTGTTAACTGCCACAACCCTGGGTGGGGGGGGGCACCCAGTTTCATAAATACCCAATAAATCATTATTGAATAAATCATTATCAAAATATGAAGTCATTTCAAATAGAAAATAGGTTATAACATAAAATGTCCCAAATTCTATTCCCCCAAAAATATTTAAAAAAGAATTCACCCTTCTGTATAACAACCAGTTGACGACTCCACCGGGACAAATCACCCATGGTTGACCAGCCCAAATTTACCTTTCATTGGTCGCCTTTGGTCGCCTTAAAGTGGAAAGCGGTTGTAAGATGTTGATTTAAAATACTTCAGTAAAAAGTAGTCATGGGTTTAAAGTGGACAATCCTTGTAATGTCCCTATTACTTTGGATTGTAGTCATGCGTTTAAAATGGGTGAACTTTGCAATGTTCCAATTCCTTTGGATTCTGTGGCTGTGCAGTGAAAAACCCTGCCTGCATTTTGGCTCTGTGTTCACAGAAAAGTACTTGCCTAGGTCAGTAAGTACACCCGTTGGTAAAAAGAAAATTGAAAAGCCTGGTATAACAATGCCAGAGCAAATCCAGTATGTACTCCAAAAGCCGGATTTAGAACGAGTTTGGAAGTTCAGAAAAAAAAAAAGGAATATATTGTTCAGTAAGGACTGATCATCTGAATATTGGGATTTTCCCTCTTGGATATTTACTAATTTTTGGATACTTTGAAAATGCCATAACCTGTGGGGTTCCATGGTGTAATGGTTAGCACTCTGGACTCCGAAAATGCCATAACCTGCTGATATTGTACTTGGATGCTTTGCCTTATTGTATGATATAAAGGATATATGCTTTCATGACTGCTGGAACTGGAATTGATGCAATGATATGTTTAACATAATGTTCCCTCTTGGATACTTACTAATTGTTGGATACTTGAAACTTGGATACTTGCTAATTGTTGGATACTTGAAGCTTGGATACTTAGTAATTATTGAACACTTGAAACATGAATACTTATTGTTGGATACTTTGAAAATGCCATAACTTGCTGATATTGTATTTGGATGCTTTGCCTGATTGTATTGTATAATATATATGCTTTGATAACTGCTGTAACTGGAATTGCTGTAACGACACGTTCAATGTAATGTTGTTTTATGTGGAGATAAAGAAGGTATATGAGTATTTTGGACCAATATGGATATGCTGGGTTTGAAAAAAAAGATGGGGGAATGAAACTGGGTGCCCCTACTCCCCCACCCCAGGTTGTGGCAGTTAACAAGGTGCCCCCCCACATGGGGTGGTGGCAATTAGCCCCCCCCTTAAAGATGCTCCTCCCCATTGGATGGTGGCAGTTAGACCCTCCCCAATTTGGTGTGGCAGTTAAACTGCCAGAAGTAGCAGATGGAGCACGAAGTTAGACCAGAGGCAGAGGGGATAAAAGGCAAGGAATAGAGACTAGGGAAACAGAGACCTTTTGGGGAGAGAGGGAGGGAGAGAGGGGGAGG
>PVHY01015961.1:0-34875 GCA_004024945.1 Uropsilus gracilis
CCTCCGGACTCCCCGCGCCGCTGGGACCGCCGCTGGGACCGCGAGCCCCCGGCTGCCGCATTGCAACAGGCAGGGCCCCGGCGCGCCCCCCGGGCCTCCCCCCGCCCCCGAGCGGCCTCGGCCGGTCCGGGCCGCCCCCCCCAGGGCGGCCGCCCGGGACCAGCGATCCGCTCCCCACAGCCGCCGACCCGGCTGCAAAAAAAAAAGTTTCCGAGAGGCAGGCGGAGGAGAAGGGGGAGAAGGGCAGCCCGGAGCGGCGGGGGGCGGCGGGGGGAGCCGGCCGCGGAGGGCGACGGAGCGCCGGGAGCCCCGGACATGTCCAGGCGGAAGCAGGCGAAGCCGCGTTCGGTGAAAGGTGAGCGAGCGAGGCCCGGCTGAGGCGCGAGCGAGCGAGCGAGCGAGGAGGGAGGGAGCTAGGGAGGAGGGACCGGCGAGCGAGCTGGCGGCCGGGGACCCGCGCGAGCGAGCCGTGAGGAGGAGGCGGAGGCGGAGGAGGAGGAAGAGGAGGGGGAGGAGGAAGCGGGAGCTGGAGGCGGAGGCGGCGGAGGGGGCACGCCGCGGACACCCTGCCCGCCCCGACCCTCTCCGGGCCCGGCGCCGCCGCCCGCGGGGGACCCGGGCCTGAGGCGCCGCTGAGGGGCCCTCGCCGCTCCCTCCTCGCGGGCCCCGGGCCCGCGTGGCCAATCAAGGGGTGCGGGCCCGACTTGGCGGGGATTGCGAATCTCAGCGGCGGCGGGCGGGCGGCGGGAGGAAGGAAGAGGCGGTGAGGACCGGCGCCCTGGAGGTCGGCAGCTCCCAGGCCGCTCTCGCCGGGCCCCGGGCCTCGCCGCCTCGCTTCGGGCTCCTCCCGGTCGCTCTGGGACGCCTAGGGCGGCGGTCGGGGCTGGCGCGCGCCCCGGCCGCCCGGCGCCCCCTCCCTGCCCCCTGCCCAGGCCTCGTTCCCGGCCCGGGCCCCCGCACTTCCTGCCGCCTCCACGGAGGCCGGCCCGCCGGGAGCCTCCGCCAGGAGTTCATTGTCTGCGCAGTGCCGGCGGGACGCGGGTCCCCAGGGGAGGGCAGCGGCCGCCGCGCTCGCTCTTGCGCGGAGGACGCCCCGGACCCGACCCGGGCAGCGGCGCCCGGGACACCCAGACCGGTTTCCTGTGTCGGGTCCCTGGGGCGCACACGGTTGTGAGGAGACACACGCACGCACGCCGTCTCCTGGCTTGTTTTCAGATAAGATCGAGGGTCCAGGACTTGAGGGGACCCGGAGTGCACACATTTGTGAGGAGATGCACACGCGCGCGCTCGCAGCACGCGCACGCGCGCACACACACACATATACATACACACACACACACACACACACACACACGCGCGCGCACGCACTCACGCGCCCCTGGGTTTGCTTGCTTTCTCTTTTCACATAGGGCCCAGGGCTGGAGGGGGCCCTGGAGAGCTGAGGACCCGGGAGAGGCCTTGAGCCGGCGCCCCTCCCCTGCCCCATTCTCCCCACAGGCTGGCCTCTCCAGGCCTCGCCTGCTGCTTTGTCCCCATTCGAGCCCCTGGGGTGGGAGCTTGGCCGCCCGGCTGCGCCAGGAGATGGATAGAGGAGGGACAGGATGAGATTGGCTAGTCTCTGGAGCCAAAAGTCCCGAGGCTCTCGTCCTCTCCCAACTCCCCTGGTGACCTCTGGCCCTAGCCCAGTTCTGCTCTGAAAAGTTCATTTCCTGGAGGCCTGCGCGGGAAGGCGCTGAGGCCTGGCTCCCTTCCTGCCAGCCTTGCTCCTGGCTGGGACTGAGTCAGGCATGGAGGGTCGTGAGGCACCCGCCATTGCTCTCCTTTGCCATTGCTCTTCCTCAGAAGTCCCAGGAGCGGCCCAGGGCACCCAGCTCAAGAGATGCTCCCTGTCTTCCTAGAAGCACACTTACTCAGTGCAAACTCGGCAACCTGGTTACTCCCTTTCCTCCTTTCCTTGAGAGAAGTTGGTCTTGTTCTTACCCTGGCAGGCATCCCCATCTGGGATAGGCTGGCCAGCTTCACAGAACTGGGGTTCCAGGGAACTTTCTGATTGAGGGACAAAGGAGATCAGAAGAAACACCCCAAGAAGGGGACACACTAGTGATAGATGTTGTTTGTCCTTCTGCAGAACAGAAGGGCTGTGCACCTCGAAATAGTATTTGATTTCTTTTCTCTTTCTCTGGCTCACTGCTCACTCCCTTCAGAACCACCCAAGGTGGCCCAGAACAGAAATGTTGAATCTGAAGTTTCTGGCTGGAAAAGAGTTTTCTTTAATTTGGGTAGTTGATTGTGAGTTAAACCTACACACAGGGGCAGATGTTTCATGAAAGAAGATGCAGTCCTTACCCCTAACTCTGCCCATGCCTCCAGAGTGCCTCTTTGAAGGCAAGGCACAAAAAGCAAAGGTAGAACAATTTGCGAGCGACCAGATGGGTGGGTGTTTCAGAGTTCCTCAAACCTAATTCTGAAACCACTCTGTATCTCTGAGAAAGAGTCAAGAATTGGTCTTTAGCTTTTCATGAAATGAACCTTGAAATGATTTTTAATGAGTGTCTCTCTCCAAAAGTATATGTGTGTATGCGTGGCAGACAGTTCAGGCTAAGTGATGGGGGTAAGACAGCAAAGTGGGAACCAGTGTAGGCATTTTGAGAAGTGCTGTAAATACCAACCATACAGCGCCTTTCCGCCCTTGGAGTCGGAGAGCCTCCGTCTCTCCTGTGGTTCTTTGCATTTTTCAAAAGCGGCCACAACCCTTGTCTCTCATCATTTTGCCTTTTATTCAGTTTACTGGGGTGACAAGGGTGGAGATGTGCCCACTTATCAAGGGAGGAATTAAGAGAGAAGATAATTTGAATAGATAAGAGTTACAGCAGGTGATGGATTTATTGCTTTTCAAGAACTGCCTCCCCCCCTTGCTTGGGCAATATTAAAAAGTGTGTGCTTGATTGTGGACAGCTCCACACCAAGTGTTTAAAACGACGAGGTCTTCACCTTTAAAGATGCTTGAAGGTGCTTCTTAAGGAGCAGTGGCGCCTTTTAAATTTTATTTTATTTTATTTTACTCTGCCTCCACTGCTGTGTGTCAGGGCTAGCTAGAGGCATCGTGGACTTCCCCAGCCCGCGCAGTCTGCTGTGAAAGTCGCTTGACTGTAATTCGTAATTGATCTCGGAAATGTGAAAGCCCGTAGCAGGAAGGAAAGACAGAAATATAACAATTTCTAATGGATGCTCAGAAAGTGTGATTTGAAAGCACAGGCATGGCTGCTTTGAAAATCAAACAGGCCTCCAGGGGAGGAATCTCTCGGACACAACCTCCCTTCTGGAGTGGGGTCACTTGTCCCCTGGGGATGTTTGTCCTTCTTTGGAAAATGCAGCTCCCCGGGAGGACACCCAGCAGCTAGGGAAGGGGGCCCAGACAGTAGGGCAGGGGTGGGGTGGGGAGAATAGCCTTAGTGGTTCTTAAAAGCGTTGCGATTTAAAGGAAAAACGAAAAACCGTGCATGTTCCAAAAGTCACATGTCCCGACTGACTGATTTTTCCCTCGCTACACAGTTCTCCCCTTTTTTGTTTCCTGGTAGTGTGGGGTGGCTGTTGTGATGATTTGTTCCCTTTGATAATTTTGACCTCCTTCTCCGAGGCTGTTCTCATCAGGTCTCACTGATGTTATTTCGGTTGATGATATCAGGTGGTTGGTAGCCTGCCCCACACCCACGCTGCCTCCTCATTCATTTAGACAGAAAATTAACACATCTCTTTCCCAGCCTCAACTTAAAACTTTTGAGTAATTTGTAATAGCGTCAGTTTTCTCCATCGGGCCATTGTCTGTGCTTAGCAGGTCAATGTTAATTAACACTCAGACTGTGTCCACATGCCTGTCGACCCCCAACTCCCCCAAACTATCCCCCTGACTTGTCTCTGTCCCCCTTGCTTTCTGTCTTCCTCTCCTGCCAGCCTGCAGCTCCTCAGAAGTCCATCTTAAAAATTTGGTGGTCTGGGGACTTGGGAACACTGTAGTTCGCCACCGCTTGTGTTTCCATGGAAATAATTGAGATGTAATAAATAGAGGCGTTCTGAGGTTACAGGTTTCTTGATTCAGCTGAGACCACATACAAGTGTAAATTGTCGAGGTTTGTTTGGCTAAATGTACGTGATCTTGTAGGAAGGGCAAAACAAATCCTTTCTAGGTTCTTTAGCATTCTGTGTGGAATGGGGCAGCTGACATTTCACCCTAATATTTAATCCCCCTTTCCTCAGTGAAGACACTGGTTCCCAGCTTTTGAAGGACTTGTCTCTTTCTGGAAACATCCTTTATGTCTAATGATTGCTGTTCAGATTCAAACACTTATTTCCTTGCAAGAACTTAACAAAATAAGATAACTACCTACCTCTGGCAGGAGGATCCTGCCAAACCTTTAACCATAAGGTTCCTAGTGTGCAAGCACTGGCGGCTCCACAGTCCTCGTGTCATTCAGCAGAGCCAGCCAGCCTGGCACTGTTATGGCGTGCTACCGAGAAGCGCGTGTTTACGGGACGAGGGGGCGGCAGGGTAGGAGCACAGAGAACAGCATCTTTGAGAACAGCCTTCCTAGCTGGAGACGAAAGGCTGGGGATCTAGTTCAATCTAATAGAAAGTTGCAATAATTGCTATATCGGTAGCCAACTCTTAAGCTGGTGGCTGTGGAATTCTTCCCCTGATGTAGGATTTAATAGTCTGGCAATTAGATGCATTGATTTCTCTTAACTGTTCATTTGGATGTGTAAACGAAAGGAGTTTGCCACTGCGGCTGGGCTGGTGGTGCGGGTGTGCTGCCTGGCTCTTGGAAAAAGGCTGATTTAGGTGGTGACTGCGGGAGGGAGGTGATTCTTTGAGCCAGTGTTGGGGCCAGTTTCCTCTCATTTTAAAATTTCTGTCCATCTTGCTGTGAAATGGACAGCACCTGTTGTTCAGAGACTGTTGGCGAAATAACAATGGCGTCCCGTTATGCCTGCAAAGTAGGGAGGCCCTTTTCTGCTGCAGATGCTGCTAGAGGAACTCCTCTGTCCCTCAGCGACTGGACTCACTGGTTTATTTTTGGCAGATGGTCTGTGGAGTACCTGAGGGAAAAGTCACAAAACACCTTAACTCTGAGTTCCAATGGGACCCCCTGCTGGAAATTGCCTGCTTGAGTCTCCCCTCTAGCCCCCTTCTCAGCAATGATCTGGGGCTGGGGCCACCCAGACCAGCCGCTCAGTCAGGTCCTGAGAGGTGTTGGGGACACACCTCTTGTCCCCCTCCACAGGCTAGGGGGCTGTGTGACTTCAGGCTAGGAGTTGCTGCAGATAAAGTGCTCTGGCAAACATTCACACCTCTTACCTCTGCTTCCCGGCCTGCTGCTTTCCCTAAGCTTTCCCTAAGCTTCACTAACTTCTGCCATGCAGGCATCTAAACTGGCTTGAGGGCCCCATCCTTTTTACCAAGGAGAGTGGGAGCTCTTTGTTGTGAGAAGGATTTCTTTCCTGAACCTTGCCCACCATCCACTGGTGTTTGCAAAGAAATGGTGCCTTCAGGTCTTGGAAACACTTGCAATAGTTATCAGGACTCCCTCATCTGGGGTAATCCCAACAGACAAGTGCCTTGAAAATTCTTTGTGGGCTCCCCATTGCTATGCTTGACTTGGGAGAACCTTGGTACTCATCTGGGTTGTGAATTTGACAATTTCTGCAAATTTCTGTCAAGTTTGCATTTTGTACATAAACATGTTCATCAGTAAGCAGGTTAGTTTTGCACCTAAAATGAACTAATTAAGCCTGGGTTGGTGATATCGACTTGAAGTTTTTGGGGCTAGCTGTCAGTCCCCTCAATCTACTGTGGGGAAGGTAGGGTGGAAACTGATGGAAACTTTTGATTCGTAGCTTACCTGCCATGATCCATGGCAGCCGAGGATGGGGATTGGACACCCGTAAATAAAATTACTTTAACTTCTTTCAAGGAGCACCAATTAGCTGATTGTCGTTGGCGTTGGCGCTGGCTGTCCTTAAGGGGAATGCTGTTCTACCTATCTGCTTGTACTAAGGTTTGATTTTTAATGTCTTGTGAAAAGGATTCTCTTTGTCTTGATTGATGTCAGGAATAAAAGCATGATGGTAATATCCCTTTGAAAGCTATTGTATTGTCAGCCCTGCCTGACAGCAGGAGGGCCTCCCAGCGTTATAGATTAGTGCTGTGAAAACACTGACATTTTCTTTGTTACGTTGCTGTTGTTCTACTTGCAAAGTCAATTACACAATGTCGGAGCTCAGTTACAGAGTTGACTTTGGAAGCAGCACTGTCTTTCATTCTTCTTAAAGATATAATTTTCTGTTGTTGTTGTTTTGTTTTGTTTTGTTTTCTTTCTTTTTTTTTTCTGACCTGCTTCCCTCTGGTTACCGCCCCCACCCCCAAGAGTCTGAACGTGTTAGCTCGGCAAACACACTCTGGCTTCAATTGTGACAAGTCAAATTCAAAGATTGCCACATCATTATCTCTGATTCTTCTGCTCATTCACATTTCAGTGGTTTCTCATTGATATAGTGACTCCAGCAGTCACGATACATAAAAATCTCATCAAAGGAGATGGGTTGTTGATAATCTCTTATCAAGTGGGTTGTTCTTTGGATGCTGGGGTCCTTGAGATTGGCAAACTTGAGGTTTTCTTTCTTTATATCCCTGTAGACTAGGTTAGACTGAGTCAGGTTCCTTGGTTGATGGGACCCTGAGAAGCAGGTTTTTGCTCTAGAAGGTTTATCAGATTCTGCTTGCAGAGACTAGGGCTGTTGACTTTTGGGCTTAGACTCTTGGATGACATAGAAGGGGTGTAGAAGGGGCCTCAGGAGAGAATCATGAAATCCATCCTTGCCCCACTGCAGAGGGCCCGTGGGATTTAGAGGATGGATTCAGGCATGCTGGGTATTCCCAGTGAAGTGTATGAAACCCTGCTATTGAAAGAGAGGCAAACCTTGATATTCAACACCAGGCATGCTTGGGGGGGGGGGCAACTTGGGGGTGTGTTTTTATTATCCTCTCCTCTCTTCCCCAGAAAGAGGGAAACCTTGGTTCCTTGGCTTTCTGATCCTAACCACCAAGGAATGGTTCCCTGAGAGGTCCGCTTGCCCCGCAGAAGGCTGCGGCTAACTCCAGATTAGGGACCTATCAGGGAACTCCGTCCGAGGACACTAATTGTGGGCCCCTGAAGTTATTATGATGAACCACCATACATGAGCCTGTGTTCGCCAGCAATTTGTCAGGACTAATTTTGTTTTTCTCCAATAATTGAAAATTAATGTCTTGAAGTGAAAGCAGATGTTCATGTCATCTTCTGAATTGGGATATAAAATGGGGCTCTGTAGAGGGGCCCACTAATTTAGCAGCAATTTCCCTCTCTGTAGCGAATGGGGGTGTTGAGGCTGATGTCACCTGAGGATGGGGATGGGAGATTTGGGGAAGAGCGGGGGGATTGCACAAGTGGTACCGATTGAGGTGGCTGCAACAGAACCGTGGGAATGAAACCTTGATGGGAACATTCATTGTGGAGGGAGAATATGTAAATAAAAATATTTCTTTGGGCATTGAAACTCAGACAGCCCTTTGTTTTGGACACTCGTTTGCATGAGACATATTTATGGAGGCTATTCAGGCATTATGTCTGAAAAGGTCAGGGGAGACTTGGTTTGGGGAGACTGGGTTCATGTGGGGAAGTGGACCCCTAGTATGTGTCCATCACCGTCACCCCCAGTCGAGCTGGTTAAAATCACAGATTCCTGGACCTGGATCTTACAGATGCTCAGTCAGCTGGCCCAGGAGGGGCTTGGAACTCTTCATTTTTCTCCCTTTGGAAAAATGGAGGTAAGATATACAGCGTATAGTTCACTGCTGTAACTGTTTTCACGCGTACGGGCTCGTGGCTATGGGCATGCACATCACTTTGTTGTGCAACCTCCAGCACCAGGAACGTAGGGATTTTAGCTGCCTCTCAGGTGGTGCGGGTTGGGGTCTTATCCTCCCTCCCTCCGAGAATGCCATCTGGTAGGAGGCCTTCGTTTTCTGGGCCAAAATGGAGACTCTGAAGACGAAGTGGCCCTCTGGAGGGCTGGCAGGGCTTTCCCTTGCTCCGAGGTGAGAGGTGAAGATGGGTGTGCCTAGAGTGAGGGTGGGACACAGCTTAGGGCCCCACCAGGGTTAATGGGCATGGGTGCAGGGCAGGAGAGGTGCTTCGGCTTTATTGAGTGATCTGGCAACTGTTCTCAGGATTAGAACATTTCTGCTCTGTCTTTGGGGAAAACATCCCTCTGGAGATAGAGACTGGAGGGCATGAGCTCCCCCAGAGGGGCAGATCCCAGGGCCCCCAAACCTGTCTGCCAGGACCTGGACAGCCCCCTGTGGACTGCTTTGTCTGTGATGAGGAAGGGGAGACACCGCTGCTCTGGAAGACTGAAGGGCCCTGCCCTCCCAGAGCTCTGACCACTACTGGCTCCAGGTCTGGGCCCTACAGGGCCTTCCACTCTTCTCTTCATCCTTGGAGGTGCCAGATACCTTTCCTTCCCTGCTTTTCTCTGTAATTGAAATTTGCCCTTTCGTTACCTGGGCATGAATTATTTTTTGCAGCCTTGTCATTCCCTGTCCTGCTGTGAGGTTTATCTCTGCTGTTGATCCTAATTAAATAAAACATACTGTTCACCTAACTCCTGTTGCACTGAAGTTTACCTGCCTGGAGGCGGAGGGATGACCATCTGGGCTTGGTCAGGGAGCAGGGCCTGCCTGGGTACGGGAGCTGCCTCCCCCAGGCCGGGAGATCGGGCAAGTGTACCCTCCTGGCCTGGGTACTGCAGGACACTGTAGCCGTCAGCAACGTCTGGCATATTTCTGGTTCCTGAGCCAGAGCTGTGACTGTCTCCAGCTCCCTGGGGCTGCAGGTTTGAACTTAGGCAGAGGAGAGACAATCACCAGCTTCAGAGAACCCCAAGGGGCAAAGGGAGGGAGGAGAGCAGGCTCCCAGAGGGGGAGATGGAAAGAGGGACAGGTTCCTGTCACCTGGGGTGCAGGCAGCGGAGAGGGTTCTCTGGGGGGCGGTGAGCAGGGCACACATTCTCAGTGTCCAGGACAGCTCGCAGATGCCTTGTCCCTCAGGGAGAGAGTGACAAGTCAGGGGCCTGGCCGATGTGTTGGGAAGAGTCAGGCCTTTCTGAATCCTGAAAACACCAGGTTACAAAGCAACCCTGGAGGTCACTTCATCTCTGGAGGTCACCTTCTTTGGGTGTGTCAGTGGTATTCTTGGTCTCATAAAGCCTGGACTTGCATACTTGTTGTGGCAGGGAGCTCACTATCTTGACAACACACTGCATTTTCAGCCTGAACTTCACACCTTTATTTTCTGTTAAGCTGCAATCCGCCTCCTGTAATTTAGGTGCACTGGTCCTGGTTCTGCCTCTTGGGACCACAGAGAGTAGCTTAAAATCCCCAACTCCCAGAACTGTGAGAGGCGGCAAAACTGGTTTTGCTTGCTTACTCAGGGGAGCAGTCTCTGTGGATGGCGTGTGGTCAGCCTGGTGGGCTTCCCAGACCCCACGTTCTTTTATAGGTGGCCTTGGCTGAGCTTCTGGGTCCTTGAACTTAAAAAGGATAAGTAACTGTATAGTAAGTGTGTAAACTGTTGAGGGAATGAATGGTGGAAGCGAAAAAAATGAATGGGCAGACTGATAAGGAGCACAGAATCTTTTTTTTTTTTTTTTTTGAGACTAGGTCTTGCTATTTTTACCCATGAAACTGCAGGATCACGTTGCCTGGGGTACCACAGACTCAAGCAATACCCAGCCTCAGCTTCCCAGGTAGCTGGGATTACAGGCGTGCACCACCATGCCCAGCTATTTTTTGGGACTAGGTCTTGCTGTGTTGTTCTGAGCGGGACTTGAACCACGATCCCTAGCCCCAACCGCTTCATAGACTGAAGCTTACAGGTATGAGCCACCGTGCCCAGCTCAGGAGCACAAAATCTTTAGGAGTGGTGGGCCATTGCTGGCATCCTTGATGCGCTCCTTCACCTGGACTTGTCACCTTTCTCCAGCCCCTATTGGCATTCAGGAGAGCTGCCCCACCCTGGACCACTGAGACCCTTCCTGCCTCTTGGGGTTGGTACCCATTTTTTTCCCTTTATCCTCAGCCTGGGTGGGGATAATGAATGCTCTGGTGTGAGATAGGAGCTATGTTTATTGAGGATCTTAGTGCAAGCGTTGTGTTAGGCTATAGAACATTGTTTCTTAAATGATAAAAGCAGTATGAGACTTTTGCACTAACTTAAAATAGAGCAACTTTTAATTCAATAAACTCCCAGTGTTGCCCCTTCCCCTCCTTCCTACCCCAACCCTTGCTCCCACCCCCAACTGCCACATTGAACTGAATAATTCTACCCTGCTCAGCGCTGGACTCCAGCTCCAGGGCCATGAAGTGGGCTTCAGAACTGTTCTCATCTCTCTGTGATGGTTTGCCCCACAAATAGCAGATGGCCTGAGGACTAGGGTCGGGGGAAGTAGGCGGGAAGGAGAAAATGGGATATGTTTGCGGGGAAACCTGCCAATAAGGTAAGACTCAGAATGAAAAAGACCCCCCTTCTCAATGAAGGCCTGGGTCCTGGTTGCTTTATTTTCGGGGGTGAGGGGGAATTGGGGGGCAGGCAGGGGCGTGGGCTGGAGGAGTGTGCTCTGTGATTTGGAGCAATTTGACTGCTTTGCGGACCTCAGTTTCTGTTTGAGAAATGGGATGGAGCTGGTTGGACTAGCTACATCTCTTAGCTGTGTCAGGGTTTTATTTCCCGGAATGTAAGAAAGGGAAACAGAAACAAGTTTGATGTTAAAATAACACAGGCTAGAAATTGTACAGTCTTCTCAAGTTACTTTTGGAGGTGATCGTTGCACAGAGTGAGAAATGTGAAGAGCGGCCTCTCAGGAGTCCAACATCAGGGCAGCTGGGTCTTCCCTTGCTTCCCTGGTCCTTTGAGGGTCGAGGGGAATGTCAGGAAAAGAGGGGACGTGACATCACTTAACTATGATGTCAGTATCTTTTCAGGCATCTTTGAGACTGACCTCGGTTGTCTCTGACTCTTCGGCTGCAGAGGATTTGCCCAGCATTGTTGGAATAGGTTTCCTGAACACTTTTTCAAATCAGGGACTACATGGGCAGAAATATGTGGGACCCCAAGCTGGGCACGGTGGCTCGTGCCTGTAAGCTTCAGCCTATGAAGCAGCTGGGGCTAAGGATCGCGATTCGAGTCCTGCTCAAGGCAACACAGGGAGACTTAGTCCCCAAAAATAGCTGGGCGTGGTGGCGCGCGCCTGTAATCCCAGCTACCTGGGAAACTGAGGCTGGGGATTTCTTGAGTTCATGGTACCCCGGACAACGTGAGCCTAGGGTTCCATGGGCAAAAATAGCGAGACCTAGTCTCAAAACAAAACAAAACTAAAAAAGAAATATGTGGGACCCCACGTGGGACCTGCTGGTGCCACCATCATGGCCAGCCTGGCTCCCCTGGGAAGACTCATGGGGGAGAGGCATGATCGAGTACCTGTGCCAGGCCTTCCAGCCACAGTGCCCTTGCCCCACTCCGCCCGGCTCCAGTGGGTCTCACTGTCACAGAAGCCTAGCTGCACAGAAATAGCCTTATCCACAGTCACCCAGCAGGAAGTAGCAGAGCTGGGGGTAGCTTAGGCCTTGCACAGTTCCAGAGCCTGAGTCAGTAGCCATCACCTTTACCTGTAACTATGTAGAGGATTGCACAGACAACCAAGAAACTCGCGCTTTCTCTAGGGCCTGAAGAAGCCTCCTGACTCTGAGCTGGGAGAGAGGCCATAAGTTGAAGCACAGGCGTTCTGTCCTGCCCCCTATCCTCTAGGTCACCGCCTTTTGGATTGTCCATATTCACATCTTAACAAAATGATTTACACATCTTAAAAAAAAATTAATCCTCTTTGTCCCCTGAGATAAGCCCTATTATCCACAGTTATCTTTCCTCCCAGAACTTTCTGCAGTGCATTTACATAAAAACATATGTATGTACACCCATACATACGTAATTTAAAATTTTGATAGTATCGCGCACTGTTTAACTACACTTTGTTATTTGCTATTTTCTGGTAGTAGTGAGTTTCCAATCTTGGCTGCATGTTAGTGTCAGCTTAGACACGAACAGAAATAACATTACCTGGCCCTGCTACAGGCCAGTAATCCAAAATCTTGAAGATGGGACTCCAGATCTTACTTTCCCTTTCAGCTTCCAGGGTAATTTTAGTGTGCAGCCAGGGTTAAGGACTGTTTACAAGATACCATCATGTGAGTGTTTGAAACCGACTCCATTTCAACAGCCATATGCTTTATGGGATAGCTGTACCAGGATTTATTTACAGTCCTCTACTGATGGACATTTAGTTGCTTCCAGTTTTCCATTGTCATAAACAGTCATGCAGAGAACATACTCGTTTATAAATCTGTGTGTTTTTTTTAGGCTAGATTCAAGTGGAATTGTTAGGTCAAGGGTAGTCACTTGAAAAATTTCTTAAATATTTCCAAATGGCTCCCACAAAGGTCATACCAATTTATCCTTGGGTGATACTGGGCAGAAACATGCTTCTTCTAATCCTTGCGTTCTTATTTTTCTTCTGTGTTCCCCATCCCACCCCTTTCTTTTTGCCAACCTGGCAGATAAGAAATAGTTGACTATTTTAATTGCACTTCCCTGATTACTAGTGAAAATGACCATTTTTTCTTATGCTAATGGACCATTTCTATTTTTTTCTTCAGGAAGGGGCACTGCATTGAATGTGGGGTTTGGCAGTTTGGGTTTTTATTTCCCTCAGCTTATTTCTCTTCACCCATCCTTCTCTCCTTTCTCCTTCCCCTTTCCCCCCATCCATTTATTATTCTCCCTCCAGCTGCCATTTATCCATCCATCATCCATCATTCATTCATCCCTAAGTCATCATTCCATCTATCATCCATCTTCCATTCATTCTCCCTTCTTTTTCTTCCCATCCATCATCCATGCATTCATTCATCCACCTGTCCTTTCACCCATCCATCCAGTTATCTAACTTCTGAGTATCCCATTCAAGTGAGACTCAGCCTGCCATCTGAGGAGGATATGGAGGAGACCATGGCTTCAGGGATTCCACAATCTAGAGAGGATGCATGAACTTAACTGCAGGACCAGACAGAACATCCCAAGAGAAAGACAAAGATTGGGATCGGGGAAAGGTGGAATGGGGATTCCTTTTGCTAAGGGGAATCAGGTGAGACATAGCAGAGGTGGTGGTATCTGATTTGGGTGCAGAAGGATGGAATTCCAACACCGAGAGTGGCTGACATTTCATGCTGCGTACAGCTCTGGTTTATGGCTCTGGCCTCCAGGAGGTAGCTCATTGACATGCACTTCTGATGTGCCTGCTTATCTGGGGACTTGACTTTTTCTCGAGCAATAACGAACCTTAGAGGATCCTCAGCTGAGTTCCCTTCTTGGTTAGTGCTCAGAGTCGCCCAAAGAGGGCAGGTCCAATGTCCAGCATCGTATAGTGACCTTGTGGTAGAGTTGTGCCTGGAGTGGGATGAGGATGAGCTTGGTGGGTGCGCAGGTGCCTGGCATATGGGATTGATACAGGTCAGCCTGGGCACCTGTACTTTATCCCATCCATATCCTTGCCATGCTATGGGTGTGTCTCATCTTTTTCTCTGAAACAGGGACTCTGCTCCCAAGCAAGGTGTGAGGGCGAAATCTCAGGTTTGGTGACGAAGAGCTTTGTAGAACAGAATTGGCCATCCAGAGGGTTGGGCCGGAATCGCACCCTGGAGCAGACTAATGTTGCGGTTCTTTTTCTTGCCTTTGCTCTCAGAATGCAGCACCAGAGAAAATGGGTGGGGAGATGTAGCTTTTAATTTGTCACCTGATGGGTCTCTTTCCCCCACCCCCCCTGCACTCCCCAGACTTTTGTATCCCTCCTCATGACCGTTTTCCCCATCTCATCAAGAACAGCCTTTTCAAGGGCAGGTGTGGGGAAGGGGACAATGTGGGAGGGTCTCTGTCTTAAAGGCATATGCATGTCTCCATATGCTGTGTGTGCATATACATGTGTGGGCATGAGTCTGTATGTGTGCCTGTGGTACATGTGTGCATTGAGTCTGTCCATGTGTTGCTGCATTCATGGTTCACTTGTACCTGTGTGCACACTTGCGCCTGTGTACATGCATGTGCACATGAGTGCCAGCCTTTGGGGGAAGAGGACATTCTTGTCATTGCTTTATTTCCTGCCCGGTTCAGGCTCGTCAGAATCTGGGCAGAGAAAATGCCCATGGGTGGTGGACTTTTCCATAAACTTACGTTTTAGCTATCTGTTCATTTGTCTATTTTTGGAGGACCTACTATGTGCAAAGTACTAAGTTCCACCTGACCCTGCTAAAAGAAGGCAGCCCTTCCTCCCCTCTTAAGAGTCAGTTTGCCATTAAAAACTTGGCGGTTGTGAGGGTGAGAAGTGAATCTTTATTGGTGTTTCACAAAATATGTTCCAGGATTTTGTTGAGGTTCTACCAGAAAAATAAGTAATGTGTTCTGTGGCCAAACACACTTGGCAACCACTGCCTTAGATAGTTAAGTTCTTCAAACTTCCAGGGGCTTCTCAGAATCTTTAAAATGCTGCTGCTGGGGGATGCTCTCAGATGCTAGTAGTTTGTGATCCCCAAACTTATTGAATCCTTGGTCAGAGAGTCCTCTTTTCTGGGGTGGGGTTGGTTTTCCTAGGCTCTTAAAATGGACTTTCTACTCAGTTGTTCATTGATTCATACCACACCTGTTTATCGGGCATCCTCTCTGGACCTGACACTGTTCAGGGTGCTGAGGCCCCACAGTGAACACGCTTATTGGTAGTGCAGGCAAGGTGCCATTTACACGCACCTCAGGCAGTAACATCATTTCTGGGGCACAAAGCAAGACCTAGGGTGGGTAGGGAGTGCTAGAGGAGGTAATACTTGAACCCAGGGTGATGAGCGAGTCATGAGAGAAGTTGGGAGAAATTGGTGCTTTTGAGGTATGGGTGTTGCTGGCGGTGGACCTTGGTCTGCAGCTGGGAGGACCCAGACGGGCCCAGCCCTCTTTTGTTTTCTGGGGCACAGTCCTGGCCTCAGGGGGAGCCGTCTCTGGATGGGAGTCATTTTGCTGGGGCTGTTTCTGGTCAGGGCCTGTCTTGCCCTGGAACCACCTTGCTTGTGCTCTTGCCCTTGAGAAACCTGCAGCTCGATCTCGGATAACCCCTGCAAGTCACCTAGAGGGGCAGGGGAGGGGCCCCCTGGGCGGCTCCTGTGAGTACCACCCAGAGGAGCCCCTGTTTGGCTCAGTCGCTGGTGAGTCCCTAGTGCCTGGCACTGGACCTGCATTCCCACCCCCCCATCTGACAGATGGGAAAATGAGGCCAGGCGGCTCCCACAGCCCATTCCCTCAGGGGCCCAGCCCAGAATCCAACTCTTTTCCACGCCAGGCCTGTAACTGGAGGCGGTAGGGTGGGAAAGGAAGATTTCCAGGACGGATGGGATTGGGGGGTCTCTGGCCCTCCTGGGGTCTGTTTGCAGAGTTGGCCGAATATGATTTGGGGTCCAGACAGACCAGACAGTACACGCACCGGGGTTGACGGAAGGGGGTGAAGTGGCGGGAGTTAGGGGGTCTCCCGGCTCTTCCCACCCGGTAAGCCCAGCGCCCGCTGCTTGGGAACGTGGCCCTGCCTGGGTACCCGTCTGGCTGCCCCTGCCGGGCTGCTCCGGGACCCCTTTGAGGCAGCCGTCCTGGGAACGGTCGGGCCGCCCGAAGGGCTCCATGGCCGGCTCCATGGCTGCAGCGCAATAACTCAGGCCTGGGTTTGGGCACAAAGGCCCGCGGCGGGGGGCTGGCTGGGAAGGCGAGGGCTGCAGCGCTTGCTGGAGCTGCCCGGGTGGGGCCCGGCTTGTTCAGCACTGCGGGCCGCCCCCGCCGCCCGCCCCTCGGAGTCTGGGGCTGGCCCGCCCAGCCGGTGTCCGCAGGACTCCTGAGTCCCAGGCTCCTGAGTCCCAGCTGGGGGAGGAGGGAGGGCTGGCCGGGCAGCAGCGTCTAGCCCGCAGCTGGGGGCCCGCCTGTGGGTGGGCTGCTGCCCCATTGGTCAGATGTGCGCCTGGTGGGGGGCCCTCTGGGGTTTCGAGCACTGATTGGCCCTTAGCTTTGGGGCCGGAGCTGGGGGAGGACTGTTGACACTGCCTGGACCATCCATGAGTTTCTACTAGTATTAATAAGGTAATAAAGTCACTGATTCCTTATGAGCTCTTCGCGCTATTCATTTATTTAAACTTCACGGCAACCACAGGAGATAGGTTCTGTTATTACCCCCATTTTACAGAGGAGGAAACAGGCTCAGGATGGCAACATAAATCGACAAGAGTTAGGGTTTGGATGCAGGCACTCTGGCCCTAGAACCATGCTCTGCATCTCCAGGGCATGCAGGCGGGCACGTGTAGGGTACCAGGACATGGCAGTGCCATTATGAGTGTGTTTGCACATCCAAGAAATTGCAGACAGAAATCGGAAACATACTCGAGCAATGTTCTGTTTTTTTGTTTTTTTTTTTTTTTTTTTTTAGACTAGGTCTCGCTATTTTTGCCCGTGGAACCACAGGTTCTCGTTGCCCGGGGTACCACAGACTCAAGCAATCCCCAGCCTCAGCTTCCCAGGTAGCTGGGATGACAGGTGTGCGCCACCACGCCCAGCTATTTTTTGGAACTAGGTCTCGCTATGTGTCCCAGGCGGGACTCGAACCGCGATCCTTAGCCCTGGCTGCTTCATAGGCTGAAGCTTACAGGCTTGAGCTACCGTGCCCGGCTCCAGGTATATCTTTTCGAATCTCTGCTGGACAGTGGACTGTTGCCGGTTACGGTGATGAGAGGAAGGTCCCCGTGTTCTATGGACAAGGGACCCTTTGCACCCCATTAGGTTGGCAGTGGAAGGAGATGATGCTGTCTTCCCAGCCTCCGTCAGACCAATAGGAAAGCAGCCACCCCTGTACGCCTGCTGCCTCATCAGTTCAGTGTGAACTGGGTATTTGATGGGACTTTATTCTGATGGCCCTGTCTCCAGAGCCTCCAACGGCCACAGTCCAGACTTGCCTGTCTTGGGCTCCCGGTTTCAGCATGGGGTGAGGCTGGGCCCGTCTGTGGGTGTCTCTGAGCATCCTTTTTGCCTTATTTTTGTTAGGAGGTTTTCAAGTCTGCTCTTCTTTGGAGAGACAGGTACAGCTTGGCTGCGGGCGTGGCAAATGTATTCGCTGGGGCTAAATGTATTCGCTGATAGTATTTACTGATAGCTGCTTTACACACCTTTACTCATGCATCCCACGATAGCCCCATGAGCTCGCTGCTGCGATGTGTGCTTCCTGTAGATAGGACGCTTCTGTGGTCAGACTGAGGGCCAAGGGCACGCAACTGCTGAGCTTCCTCACACTGCCGGTGTCACTCCCAGGCTGCCACCCACATGCCTGGTGGAGGGGCTGCCGGCTCCCTTCCCGCAGGAGCCCCTGCCTGGCTGGAGACAGACCCATCAACAGTTCCGAACTCAGGCTGGTAACGCCACATTCCCCGAGGACAAAGATGGTGGTCGGTACCACCCCGCATGGTCCTTTGCTCCCTCTAGCCTGTCCAGGCCTGCTTCGGAAGGGAAGCCTCTTGGATGACAAGTTGGGGACGGCAGGATGTGGTCAGCTCTTTGGGACCTGTGCTGTGTGGTGCGCAGGGCTGTATCTGCCTCTGGGTTTTCTGGGAGGTGCACAGCCCAACCGGACCAGCTTCTCTGTTCCGCTGGGGGGGGGGGAGCTGCATGCTTGCTGCAATTGTGTGGGGTGTCCTCCTGTTTGCTGTGTACCTCGCTCACCCCTAGGTTCCCGGGAGTCCAGCTGGCTCAGCCCAGGAATTCAGGATGCGGTGGCTGGTGGCATGTGGCCCTCCTGAGGGACTCAAGGATTTAAAGGGCCCTGTCCTCTGGCCTCTGTTTCCACGCCGACTGCCCATCAGGACCAGGGGCTGACCCATGCGCCTGTATCGTCTTCCCCCTCACTATGTTCTCAGAAGCTTGAGTTCCACCCGAGGCTGCCTGTTCTCCTGGGCTCGGGTTTGCAGTCCGCCCTTGGTCCTGGCTGAAAGGGCCAGCAGCAGTTCCTCTCTTCCCTCCTGAAACCCTGCTCCCTGGGCACTGGACCCTCTGCATTCCCTGCTCCACCCCCTCCTGTGCTGGCTTCCTGGAACCCAGGGACCCTGGAGGTTTCTGGACCAGATCGAGTTGCCTGGGTGGTTGTTTCCTTTTTTTTTGGGCCATGCGGGGTGGGGGAGCTGGGAGACAAGCTGATGACTGAGCCAGGGCCAGCCAGGGGTGGAGGCAGCCTGCCAGCTGCTGTCCCTGTGGGTGGAGCTGTGGACCCCCTAGTCCCTGCTTCCGAGGCGCCTGGGGCCTGGCCTTCCCCTTCTGCCGGACTAACAGTACTGTTCGGCATTTCCTGTCCCCCCTACCCTTTAATTTTGCACCAGCTTCCCCAAGGACACCCTTGGGGGCACATGGGACTCACTGCTAACCATTCTTCCTGGTGGCTGGGGTCTGACTTAGCCTGGCACTGCCACAGTCCTGCTGAGCCCGGGCCCAGGATGGGGTCAGCTGCATAGTTCTCCCCAGCCTCCTCCTTGAACCTCCTGGCTGGGCAGCTGGGCCAAGCTGGGCCTACCTCCAGGCCTCAGCCAGAAGGCTGAAGCTGACTGGGTGTGCTCCTTACAGACCCTTTGGCTGGAGACTGGTGGGCTGAGGGGAGGCTACTGGGTTGGGGATAGAGAAGGGGATTCCCCTGGGGCTGGGAGCCAGGGCCAAGGGGCCCTTGGAATTAACTCAGGGGTGATTTTGAGGACCCCCCAAGTCCTAAGCAGCCCCTCTGCTGCTCTGCCCTGGCCCCCAAGGCCCACTGCACACATGGTTTTGCTTTTCCAGGCATCCTCCCCTGGCCCCCTCCCTCTGGGTGCCTTTTGAGCTCCTCGGGCCCTTCCCCCAGCCCTCCTGGGCCCCCTCCTTCCTCCTTGACCCACTTTAGTCCCCTGTTGCTGGGGGAGGGGAGTTGCAGCGGCGGCTCTGATCCTGCCTGCCTCCCCCCACATCCCTAGGGGCGGGCTCTGGATGGAGCCAGCAGGCAGAGCAGGCCTGGCCCCAGGGACTGGCACACGGCGTGCTCCGAGTGGCAGCCTCCCTGCCCCCTCCATGGACAGACAGTTCTGGACAGCTGCCCCTGCCTGGGCCCCTGGGAGGCTCTGCCAGGGCCAGGCTCTGATTTCCCCCATCCCTGGGAGCTGCTGCTCCAGCCTTCCCTCCTACCACCTCTTTCTTGCTGAGTGCACTTCCCTAGGCCCTGGCCCTCCACCTTTTCTTCTAAATCTGCTGGACAGACTGGAGCTGGGGCAGGTTCTGCACTTGCATTTAGTCTGTGATTCCAGCAGACCTTTCAGCCTCCTTGGATCATTTCTGTGCCACCAGGGATTGGATCTCATAGTTGAGCTTTATTGAGCAGCTATTGTGTTCCAAGGTCTCAGCTACCATTTTACTTTTATGATCTCATTGTATTACCAAGGAAAGGCTGAGAGACATGCTTTCTTCATCCCAGCTGAGGCAGCTGAATCCCCCAAAGGGAAAGTAACTTGCTTTAGGTGACCCAGACTGTACATGGTGAAAACACAGGGGTTGGAACTCAGGCAAATCTGTGAGATTTGTCTTCACTCTGACTTGCTTGAGTCCATTTTGACTGGACTTGTCTTGTATCCATTTTGATTGGGGTCTTTAACCCTTCTGGGACTACTGAGTGGCCCTCTGGGGACTTGAGTCCTGCCTGAGTCCTTTGTCCACTCTGTCCTGCTTGGATGTTGTCTGGGTTCCCCAGCCTATTCCCTGCCTTGTGACAGACCCCAGGCTACCCCCAGCAGGCAACTGCCCCATCTGGATTCTGAGTCCTGTGGTCCAGGGTCCTGGCTTCCAGCACTACCAACTGTGGGAGCCGTGAGCTGGCCTGGAGTTCCTGCAGGCCCTTCTGCACGCCCTCCCTGCATGCCCACTGGCCCAGCCCTGCTGAGTCCCTGCACACTCTGCCCTTCTGCCTGCCCCACAATCCCACCAAAAATAAATCATGAAAAATGGGGTAGGAGGGCCCTGAGGGACTTGCTCAAATTTGGGAACCCATGTTTCCTGAATCTCTGCATTTTTGGTCTTTTCCTCCTCGAGTCTTGACATCTGTCTGTCCTCTGGGAATCCTTTCATTTCACCATCATTGTCTTGCAGAATGAAGGCGGGGTAGGAGGGAATGGGGGGCTCTGGGAGTGAAGTCAGGGCGTCTTTTCTTATTTGCCTAATTTCCTCACTCAAATGTATTTTGTGATTAAACATTTTCTTAGTGCTCCTGGTCAGGGCCAGGCCG
The DNA here is from genome assembly GCA_004024945.1 of Uropsilus gracilis. Classification (NCBI taxonomy): domain Eukaryota; kingdom Metazoa; phylum Chordata; class Mammalia; order Eulipotyphla; family Talpidae; genus Uropsilus; species Uropsilus gracilis. The sequence goes on from PVHY01015961.1 coordinate 20,497, forward strand.
AGTGTCTTTTCATCAACACTGGCAAGTGAATTTAGCAGCCCTGTTTGTATTAGCTGGAGGTTTCATTTGCATAGTGATTGTTCTTATGAAACAAAATAATCTCATGCAGTTTATGAAACGGTATAAATACCCCGGGCTGGAGCAGGGAGCGCATGCTCCAGCCTTTCCTCCACACGGAAATCCATCCTGTTTGGGGGGAGGAAACTCAGGCTCCAGGAAGAGCCAAGTGTGGAGGATGCCCTGGAGGAGAGGTCTTTCCTGGGCCTGGGGTATAGCTTGGTGGGCGTGGCTTCTGAAGGCAGATCAACCTGAACTGGGCTCCTGGGACTGTGAGTCCTGTTCCCCCTGGGCACACTGGGGACTGCTGCCAGGCCAGGAGGCTGCAGATTGAGTGAGCAGCTATCTGCCCCTTCGGTTGCTCTTCTAGTCTTTTTTGCAAATGGTGGCCTTAGGCCCATGATTGCCCGCAGATATGTTTTGATTGGTCCGTACTGTGTTTGGGAGACACCTTAAAACACCTTAAACGTCTTTATCGGGAAACTTCACAGAGAAATTCATTCAGATTTCTTCCCTCTGGTGACAACTGAGCAGATCTGGGACTGCTAGGCCCCCAGTCCTGCCTGTGGGGGGTGGCTGGTGCCTCAGCAGGTGGGGTATGTTCATCACAGCCCCCTGGGCAGCAAGTCCCTCACTTGCCAGTCTGCTCGGGCCCTGGGAGTTTGGGATCCTGATGGCATTGGGTCCTGCAGACTGAGACTCGATGATTATGGGGTCACCTGGTGCCCTGCTCTGAGCTATTAGGATATACCTGCTTCTGTCTCCTTAGATGACCCCTTTTCCCTGGAACCCAGCTCAGACCCCACCTACTCAAGGAGTCTGTGCTGGGCCTTCCGCTTCTCCCCCAGAAACTATGGGCTCCAGGCCTTCTGATGGCCACATTGGCTGTGGCAGAGATCTCAGGAAGCAGTCGCTCTGGGAGGTCACACCCGTATTCCCAGGAGCTTGGCTTCGTGTGGAACGTTCCTGACCTCCGTAACAGCCCCCTGTAGAGCCTCCTGGTCCCAGAAGACAAATGTTTCATGCTCTCGGCCTGTTTTTTAGGTTCAGGCAGCACCGCCCAGCTTGGTCAGCAGGCTTGACCCTAGTGACTTGGCTGCTTCTCACACATTTGAAATCGCAGGTTGAGTGGACCCAGACTGATACCTGTAAGGGAATGGTTTGAGCTAAGGTGCCCATTCCACACGCCCAGGTGACCAGGCCCCATAAAAGCCTGGTTCTTCTTCATCAGATACCTGGCTGCTTCTGTGGCAACTCCGCTTTATAGGAGAAGTCAGAAGCAGTAAAGCCAGCAGGTGAAACTCTCACTCTACAGATCTCTGCCCTGTAACCTGGACACCTTGGGTGTCATTTAGGATCAGCTTCCATACATCCCATACATGTCCAGGCCCACGTGCTGGACGACCCTGGTGACAGTAATCCTCCGGCCACGTAGTGTCTTGAGTTATCCTCACACCAACTAAATCTGTTTTATAAATGAGGAAGTCGAAAGTTGAAGGCTTTGGGTCACACAGCTGCTGAATGGATTTGAATCCAGGTCTCATGGCTCCTGATTGGGACTCTTGGTTTTTAGTTTCTCCAATTATAAAACAGAGAAAGCATCTCTAGCACCTAAGGATATATTGCAAAGATAAAATGAGCAAAGAAAACTTTGATTATGACCTTTAACCTCTCCTTATTAGAACAGACATGTGGATTCAGACATCTTGAGGTTTCTTTAATGCTTTATTACTGGGCAGTAACAGTAAACGTAACTCTTACTTCCCTCCTCTCTCCCCTACATTTTATGACCTGCGTTTTGGCCATTTAACTGCTTTGGGCAGAATCTCTATCCCCCACCTCCCCCCACCCTGCAAGATTCTGAAGTTGTGAAATTTCCCTGGGGAGAAGATTGCATCTCTCTCTGGTTGGGGCTCTTCTTGGCAGCGGCACAGAGAAACCCAAGGGTCTTCTGGAAAGAGGGAGCCCAATCAGCTAGACCAGACATTCAGTTTTGTTGAAGCTGATTGGCTGACAAGGGATGGTATTAGTTGAGATGCTTTGGGCTGCAAGACATACATGGCTGCTGTTCCTAACAGCTCAAGCATGATGGGGTGTAGTCCCTCCTAGGTCTTAAGTCTGGAGGGGGTGCAGTTACAGAGTACTTAGCTGAGTAGTTAGCACTGTCAGCAGAGACTCTGGGACTTTTCATCTTTATGGAAGAGCTCATACATTGACTTTTGGTATCAGGTTTGACTCCTTATGATGAAGAAATGACTGCTGTGGTGCCAGGCATCGCTCCCACACATCACTGTCCAAAGACCGATAGAGAGAAGCTGCGTTAAGAGAAAAGACACTTTTTCTAATGGCCCTGCATTTTCCTCCCTCGTGCCTGATAGGTGAGAATGGTATAGTACTCTGCACATTCTAGACCAACCACAGAACAGGGTAGGAAGCATCATTTCTGGGGCTCTAGAGAGCCACAGTTTCCTTGGATTTGGTAACCTTTGGGGATATATGAACGAAATTTCAGTTGGGTTGTAAAAGAGAAATGGGTTGAAAGGCTACTGGGGAGGTGTCCAGTGCTCTTTGGGGACAGGCAGGCCTGTGCCAACGCCTGTGTCTGTCCATGCAAGGTTCTGGAACACCTCCCCCACCCCACAATGGCACCCTACATCTAGTCTTCCAAACCCCGTGTCCTAGGACTCCACCTTTCCTTTGCACATCATCTTCTTTGGCTCCCTCTTCTCTTCCTGCCCAGCTGGCCTCTTTTTATATTCCTGAACTCGGGTCCACTTTCCCCCCAAAGTTAGCTAACTGCTTTTGGTCTATGGTCTCTCTTATTGGTCATCTTAGTTTTTCTCAGTGGAGATTTATTTGTTTACTTGTTTACAGTCTTCCTTCTGCACTGGACTCTCAGCTCCCTTTGGATGGAACCAGGTTTCACGTGCCCACATCTTGTCCCTAGGACTCAAAGAAAGAGCCCAAGGGGAGGAGAAGGGGTTTGGAAAGTCCCTGGCATGTGGTAGGCCTGGGGGTGGGCTGAGGATGGGAGCAGTGGATTTGGCTGACTGGCTGCTTGTCCCAGTGGCCGAAGCCAGCGGGTAGCATGGAGGAGCACAGGAACATTTGGACCTCAGAACCTGACCCTTGCCCTCATGGATTGGTCCACTTTGCCCTGAAGACAATTTGTTCGCTACCAGGAACTGCCTCTGCCCATGGGCAGCGGGGTCAGCCCATCTCAGGGGTGCCCATTCTTTCCCACGCCTGGGGAAGTGGCTGCTGAGGCTGGCACGTGAGCTGGCTTGGGCTCTAGACAACACAGAGGGTTCTTGTACACAAATTGTTGGAAACCAGGAATCTGCATAATTTTGAGGAATTATTTGACAGGCATAGTTGTATTTAGCACAGAGAGGGGCATGGAGGGTGGATGCTGGGACACACCCACGTGGGGTGGTTGCTGCCACCTTGTCCATGTGAGACGGAGGAGGGACAGAGGAAAGGCAACCCAGGCACATATGAGTGCGGTATGCGGTGGACCCAGACGAGGACTGGACCTTTAGGCGGCTGTAAAGCTTACCCTGATTTGGGTGGGAGGCTGCCAGGAACCGTGTTCTGCTCAGAAGACTCAGGCTCCCTCCCTCATGGTCGAGAAAGAACTCCAGACTTCTTCTGCAAAGCTGTTGCATGACAAATTATGGCTTTGCCCCGGTGCGCAGGAGGTGCCCCGTGTGAGGACCTGGGGTTGGTGACTGCCCGGTCGCCTCCCAGGCTGGGTCCCTTTCAGAAGTGCTCTGACTGCAGTGTGAACCTAATGAGCAAAGTGTTAGGTGGTGTGGCTGTGGGTTCCCCAACAGCGTTCAGTCTCGCTAAGGCCCCCAAAGTGGAACCATTGAAGTTGGCAGAGGGTTTTCTAGCGCCTGCTGTTGCTTTTAGGGATTTTGCTTATGTTGCCTTTTCTTTTTCAGTGGGAAGTGTCGGGGTGAGTAATTATATATATTTTCACAAACTCGAACTATGCTTCATTTAAACTTCTATAAACATGTCTGTATAATTCTAATTAACTGCTTGCATAAAGCCCTCAGAAAGTTACATGGGGAAAGCTCATTTGCCAGACTGCTGCCTAAAAGCCAAGGAAAATATTATGTTCTTCCAACAAACGGACTATTCATGTAGACTGTTCCCAAGATAAACAGAAGATATATGAGGACAAGTGAGATTTTCAGCAGTGATGGTGAGCCTCTTGCAAGTGGTGTTCACCAGTGTTGGCAGGGTGGGTGGCTTGATGGAGTGATAAATGCTCTTCAAGAAAAATGCCCTGGACTTGGAGTGTGGGGTCAGGACCCTGGAGATGGGCCATCTATGGTGCTCGTGCTGAAGTCCGTGGGCACGAGGCTACTCTGAACCGAAGTCTGAATCAGAGAAGAGTCAACGTGTTTCTTTTGCGCTTTTTCAGCAGTTGTATGAGGCTAACTAAGAAAGTGTGAAAAAGGGAGACTCTTGAGGCTGCCAAATGGCCAAGAATAATCATTCCTGTTGACTTCCACTCATACATATCCAGTCTGCTGTTGCTGTGCATCTGATACGAGCCAGGGAGGGTGCTTGCTGCAGCGGGGAATGGGGCACCCACAGTCTTGACACCCCTGGAGAGTCCCTGGACGGTAAACAAGAAAAAGACGAAGGGTGCAGGGTACAGTGGCACGTGCCTTTAATCTCAGCCTAGAAAGGGAGGCTGAGGCTAGGAATCACTTGAGTCAGCAGGTTCGAGACTACCCTGGGCAACATAGAGAGACCTAGTTCCAAAAAAATAGCTGGGCGTGGTGGCGCACGCCTGTAATGTCAGCTACCTGGGAGGCTGAGGCTTGGGATCGCTTGAGTTCATGGGATTGGGACTACCCCGGGCAATATAACAAGGCCTAGTCTCAAAAAAAAAAAAAAAAAAAAAAAGGCAAAGGGTCAGGGAAAAGAGGTGTGAACCAGGCTAGGAAAGAACAGACTTGATTTCACCGAGGAGGTGACTGAAGATAGGGAGGTGAGGGACTGTGCAGGCATCTTGTGCAAAGGCCCCGAGGAGAAGAGTGTCTGGGTGTCTGAGAGGAGACCTGTGAGCTGGAGCTGAGCAAGCGATGGGGGAGGTGGCTGCTGGCCTGGTAGAGCTGGTTGGAGGGCAGGGGAATTGAATCACCTTTTGATTACTATGAGCTGCTCGACTGTTTTCATTTTTATTTCCTTTATTTCGCAGAATGAAAAGGCTTTAACATTTTGCAACGCTCACTCAATTGCAGACAATGAGAATAATACACACAAGTACAGAGAAGAAAATTAAACCATCCCAAACTTCCCCCTGAAGAAGACCACTGTTACATTTGGGGACCCTCCTTTCAGGCATCTTCATTTCATCATCTCCCTTAGCTCTCTTTCCTGCCACCTTCGTCAAGTCATGAGGAAATGCTTATCAAGCCCTGGCTGGAGTATCTTGGGTGACTTCTGGGGTGGAAGGTTAAGAAGGCTTTTGTGCCCTCAAAAAACTTGAAATTGGCGTTCAGGTAGTTTGGGACAGTTGTCGACCCCTGAAAAAACTGTTGAAAAGTGAACCCTTGGGGAACTGATGGTTCTGTGTAGACAACATTCAATGGTAAAGGGAAAGTGTGTGAGTCCTTTTCCACATGCAGGCACTGAACTTAAGGAGTCTTCATTCACCTCTCTTACTCGCCTCGATTTGTGTTGTTGTTAATGTGGTAAAATACCCAAAACATAAAATGTACTATCTTAACCATTTCTGTATGCAGTTCGGTGGTATTAAATAATCAGGTGTGTGGCCACCACACCATCTATCTCCTAAACGCTTTTCATCTTGTAAAACTGAAACTCTCCTTGTTAAACTCTAACTCCCCATTCCCTCCTGCACCCAACTGCTGGACGTTACCATTCTGCTTTCTGTCTCTGTGGTTCTGAGTACTCTAAGACTCCATGAAAAGTGGAGTGCAATATAACATTGTCCTCTTGTGATTGACTTCTCTCACTTAAGATAATGTCCTCAGGCTTTATCTGGGTTATAGCATGTGTCAGAATTTGCTTCCTTTTAAGGGCTGCCTAAGAGTCTTCTGTAGGTATACACCACATTTTCTTCATTCATTCACTGATCAGTGGACAGTGGGTTGTTTTGCCTCTTGGCTGTGGTGAGTAATGCTGGTGAACAAGGACAAATATCTCTTTAGGATCCTGTTTTCTGTTCTTCGGAATAGGTACCTAGAGTAAAATCGCTGAATTATACAGTGATTCTGTTTTTAATTTTTCAAGGGGCTGCCATGGTATTTTCCATTTTAGTTCCACCTACAGTGGACAAGGATTCTGGTTTGTTTTCTTTCTTTTTTTTTTTTTGAGACTAGGTCTCACTACGTTGCCCTGGTAATACCAATCCGGGATCAGATCTGATTAGTCCAGATCGCGGATTGGTTCTGGGATCCCACAGATTCAGGCGATCCCCCAGACTCAGCCTCTCAGGTAGCTGGGATTACAGGCACGCACCACCACGCCCAGCTATTTTTTTGAGACTAGGTCTCGCTATGTTGCCCACAGCAGGTCTAGAACCACAGACTCAAGTGATTCTAAGCCTTGACCTCCCTTCCTATGCTGGGATTAAAGGCACATATGCCACTGCGCCCAGCATGGGTTCTGGTTTCTGACATCCTCACCAACCCTTGTTGTTTTTGGTGGGGGTCATCCCAATGAGTGTGAGCTGGTGTGTGCTGTAGTTTTGATCTGCATAATGATCAGCGATACTGAGCCTCTAGTGCTTAGTGGCTGTTTGTGTCTCTTCTTTGATGAATATTTTTCAATATTTGTCAATATTTTTCTCTTGTCAATATTTTTCTCTCATTCTTGTTCAGTCTTTTAATGTCATAACCACTCTCTGAAGTCAGTGTCATCATTATCATAGGCGAGACTTGGAGAATGGTCTCAAGAGCAGTCAGGGACAGAGCTGATACTGGGATCTCTACATCTGGACCCTGTTTCTGGTCAGAAGTTAAGGCTCAAAGTGCATCAGACCATCCTCCTGAAAACCCACATGAAGGCATGTAGAGCATCTTTATACAGCACAATTTCCTTCCTGACTCATTCTTCCCCTCAATGGCTTGCTGTGTAACCCCTGCTGCTATTTTTCCCTGGACTGTTTGGAGATGTTCGCCTCTGTCTGTGCTCTCAGGAAAGATGTCTTGGAAGGAAGCTTCTCTGTTAGTCCTAGGGGCTGGAAGGACCAGCCGTGAAGTATCCTGTGCAAGTGGCTCAGCCCAGCGGTCCCGGCATGCAGCAGCCCTTTGTAACAAGCAGGAGATTTTATGATTAGCGAGCTCTTCTGGCTTCTCATTGGGCCTTAGAAAAGAGACACCTGCAACCACCTGTGTCCTTTGGGCGCAATAGATTCGACCTGGATGTTAGGGTCTGCTTTGAGCTGCTTCATTCATTCACTCCCTCACTCATTCATATTGAGGTGTGATTTTTTTCCAGCAAGGAGATTCCCCTGGTCTCAAGTTTCCGGAGGCACCGGCACAATCTAGATTCCAATTAGCTTAATTGCTTCATATTAGACTTCTTAGAAAAGATTTTTTTTTCCCCTGCTGATGGCTGTGGTTCCAGGAATGTCTCCCTCCACTGTCTTCCTTCCTGCCTCTTCCCCAAGCTTGTTTCTCTTTCAGCTTTATTTCCTAGGTACTGGCCTACTCCTTAGCACTGTTGGGCCGGAGCTATTGATTAGCTTTTATCTGAGTGGCCAAAGCAGGGTGAAGTCACCAGGAATCGATCGATAGAAATTTTATATAGAAAACATGTTTGCACATTTTATAGAAAACATTTTGTAGGGTCTATACATTTTACACAAACACATTTAATGTAAATGTTGTCTGTAAAAGAATTCCACTTCTACGTTACATAAACATTGTCTGTCTAAGGATTAGATCTGCCTAAGTGCAGAATATTTCAGCGAGGGAACTGCATGTAACTCAGTTCTGAGTTCTGACCCTGTCCCTCTTCCTTTTGCCATCAACGCTGGATTTTTTTTAAAAAGTACTTTTCAACAACCAGAGGAAACAGTTACATCCTGATTGACACACAGGATGTCGGAGCAGCGTTCTTGCTGTTAAGTGATCAGGATTTCAGCCAAGGGAATATAATGAAATCCACATAAAAATTTATTTACCTAATGAAAATCCTGGAGTAATGCATAAGTGGTTCTCTGATAATAAAATGCAAATCTAAAACTATAACCAGGAGGACAATAATCTTCATTAAACGTATTGTCTAGAGGAAGCCCATGACATCCACTTAACAGTGATTTGATTTGTTTAGTAATTTCCACGTAATATTTAAACTTTATTTCGAGCCTTAAAAATCTACCCACGAGTTTCTTTCCCATCCGGGAGGAGGGCAGCTGCTATGGGACGGCTGCTGACCTGCTGAAGCCTCAAGGCCCTGCTATGGGCCACCCTGGAATGGTTTTAGCGAGTAGTGGGGTCTGCCTGGGAGGTGGGGAGGAGAAAGCCTGAGGTCAGGTTTGCTTATGGGAGGGAGATCCAGAAAAGCGCTCTTCTTCAGGAAAAGCTGAGATTTGAGGTCTGGAAAGCTTGGAGAGGCACTAGCCTAGGTTGATCCTTGGGCTTTTGAGTGACCCAGGGCTTCCTGCCTAGGGTTCTTGCACCCCTGAGCTCCGACTGGCTCTGGACTTGAGAGACCTTTGCCCATCAGCCAGGTACCCTGTGGCATCTGTCCAGGTGCTCCTCTTTCTGGCCCAGGATCTCAGGGACTGACCTTCCTCTGGGATGGAGTGACTTCCTTTGGGAGCTGGTGGTCTGGGTGGGGAACCTGGCTTCGTCACACTTACAGCTCCAGTGACAGTGGATGTGGTCCTCACTGTGCCAGCCCCCATGAGAGGAGGACTCTCCTGTCTACGAAGGAAGCTCCCCGTGAGCTCAGAAGCCTCTTGGGTAACTGGGAGGCATGATAGGCAAGAATTTAGGTCTGGAGTTTTCTGTCCAGGTTTGAAGCTGGTGATCTAAGCCTTACATGAAAAATATTAGCCTTTGGATTTTTAATTTTGTCAATCACAAAATCCTGAATAAATAACAGATTAAAGCAGCTGCATGCGCACACAGATGAGCATGTGCACACCCGTGCTTTTGTGTGTGTTTTTCCATCCAACATAATGATATTAACACGCTTTCCTAACCTTCCTCTTTTTTTCCCCCTATCAAGTTACAACCTTTTCTTCCCCTTTGGAACATTGCAGAGCATTTTGAAAACATATTAAAATGAAAGGAAGATAACAAATCCCCGATAACCTCAACCAAGAATCTTCCAAAGGCAGCACAGAGCTGTGGTCAGGAACCTGTTCAAATACCAGCTTCAGGCTGATGAGCTGTGTGCCCTGGGGGATCCTCTTGATCTCTCTGAACCTCAGTTTCCTTGCATAGAATGCAGCATTAACACCATTTTTCTGCGCAGTAGTGAAGATTAAACAAGATAATGTGTGTAAAGTGCTTAGCAGAGCCCTGGCACTTAGTCAGCTCTTGATAAATGGGGACTGCTTTGTTGTTGAATGAGAAAAGGTTGTGCTGAACAGAGGCCCCGTGAAATGGAGATGTGAGGTGGTGATGCCAGCCGGCTGCTGGGCCAGCCAGCCATAATGCCTCGAGCTCCCATCCAGCGGCTGGCTCGGGTTACTCCTGGCCCATTAGCAACCCTGGTCAGGGCTTGCATCCTCTTAAGTTCAAGGTCGATCGCAGACCTCATCTCCCACATGGGCCTCTGCTTTGCTCAGAGTCCTGAGTCACCAGGGGGGCCTGATGAGAGTGGGGATGACTCAGTGCTGGCTCTACTGACCTTTTGGACCACACCCCGGGGCAGTACTTTACTGGCAGAAGATCCACGGTGTTAGGGGGGTTAGGATCCATTTACCTACCTGGAAAAGCAGTTAATTCCTGTCTCTGTAGCTGATTAGCTGGACCAGTCACTTAAGCATTCACAGCCTCAGTTTTCTCAGCTACTAAATGGGGGCAGCAGTGGTATATCTTCTTGCAAGTTTGCTCGGAGGATGTTGTGAGCTGGACCATGCCTGCTAGTGGCAGTAAGCAATCCTGTTACTAATCTCCAAGGAAACTTTCCTGGAGAAGAAAGGCTATGACTCTGTAAATGAAGAAAGACATGGATGGAGGAAGAGGAAGGGAGAGCTCTGGACCCTGGAGTGAGGGATGAGGAAGCAAGGTAATGGAGGGTGCTAGAAGAGTCAGTTCCTACCAACAACGTGGGTCTCATCCTTTCTGACCCAGCCAGTGCCTTACCATGGGGCCTGGATTTGCAGCAGGCAGGATGAGGGAATAGCACTCTTTTGGCCTGAACTAACTTAGCTTCAAAAATTCCTGAAAGGGTGACTTAGGCCAACCAGTGACTCCTCAGCCCAATGGCCATTTCGCAAATTAGTGCTGTCCCCACACACCCTGGAGTTTCCACTCATGCTCTTGTTCGGATTGATTTATCAGCAAGTCAACAGAGACAGCTGGGGCATTCCATCTTAACACTTCCTTATTTCCCAGCTCTCCCCACCAGTGGGATGGAAGATGGGGTGCTGATTGGTTTTCTCCATCGACATCCTCCAGAGGTCCTTTTGTGGGTGTCAAAAGAGGCCTCACAGACTGCCTTTGGGCATGGACTCAGATTGCAGGAGGGCTGGGGGGGGTTGTAATACCCGGAGGCCTGTGGAGCCCTGGCCCCCTTCCCTGGGCCCACAAAGGGGTCTGGCCTGAGTGACAGCCAGACGAGACCTTCACACACGGGAGCCAGGGGAGGGAAAGAGTGAGCCGCAGGGGCAGAGGGGGGCCGCTAGCCAGGGACAAAGGCAGAGACAGAGAGAAACAAAGGAAGAGAGAAAATCCCCTCCTGTTACGACCTGTGGTTGAAAGAAAAATGTGGCTTGTTACCCCACCATGCTTTAGGGTGAAACTCTCAGTTCATATGGTAAAAAAAAATGCCCTCGCTGCCTTTCAACCACACCTCAGGGCCAGGTGTGACGCCAGGTGTGACCCCCAGGTATGACCCCCTTGTCTGTCAGGCTCTTCTGCCTGGAGCTTCTTTCTACCCCCATTGTGTGGAATCAGATCGAAACCTGGCGGCCACCAGCCCTGCCAAATTTCGGAGCAAACATTTTTCTTTCTGGATTTAAATAATTGCGTTGCATCCCCAGCTCTGGTTCTTCTCTAAAACCAGTCCCAAATGACAGTTGGCAGGCCAACCATGGTCTGGTTTTCCCCCCTCCATCCTGTGGGCTTTCTCAGACTATTTTCCTCAACGTCTGGGTAACTGGCTTTTAAACCAGTTTTTTTTTTTTTTTTTTTGTTCGGGTCTCAAATTTTATTAAATTTAAATTTTATTCCATTTCAGACTATAACATTTCCAAAAGTGGCTTTGAAAGTGAACAGGTTTTGGCATGCTTGAAATAGGTTACCTCCAATGCAAATAAAAGAAACTTCTGAGGAGAACAAGGCTCCAAGGGTGGGGAAATGCTTGGAGGGGTTAGAGACCGTGGCATGGAAATGGTCAGAGACCAATTTAAAAGCACATATATTTTCAATGAAACATTTTGTGGACATATGGAACCAATAGCTTTGCCAAAAGCTCAATTCTGGGGATCAAGTCTTAAGAGCTAAACTTCAATTCGACTACTCAAGGTGATTTTTAGCAGACAAATGAAAGCTCCTTTTTCGCTTTCTAGTCTAAAGGGAATCTTAATACATTTTTAAATTATTTGGCATTTTGAATTAATTTTCTTAGAATGAAACGAGATTCTTAAATTGGGATCTTGTAGGGAAAAGACAGCCAGGTAATTAGTGAGCTGATCTCCTTTTCTGACACACGGATGTGAAGGGGGGAGTTGAACTCCAACCAAGGTGCACACAAAATCTATTTTAGAGCAAAAATTTCAAAGTAAGCAACACCATCTGTTCTTTAATTATTTCTCCTTATAAAAAAAGTCGCTAAATTTATTTGGGTTACTTAGTTGGAAAGAAATGTCTTGAAGACGCTCAAAACTGGAGCTATTAAAGGCAGATTGTCAGTTCATATTTGCTAAGTATCCAAGAACTCAGAATAGTCAAGGCATTTGAGAACTGATTTTTTTTTTTCTGATGCAGCTTGCTCTCAGGCAGGATATGGTTATCCAGCACCTGGGGGAGTCCTCTGCTGCTCATATTTGGGGACAGGGACTTTTGATTGAACTGAGGACTCACTCATGCTCCAGCAGGACAATCAGCAGAGGTAAAATTGTAAAGTTTCGCTTTTCCATCAGCTGATGGGGGTTAGCCTCTCAGAGTGGGGTTAGTTGGGACGTGGAGCTATCCTTCATCTGTCTGTTCATCCGTTCCTCTGTCCATCCATCATCTCTCCATCTGCCCATTCATTATTTACCCATCTGTACATCATCCACCCACCTGTCCATCCTTTACATTTTTCTATCCATCCATTCATCCATCCATCCGTCCATCCAACCGTCCATCCGTCCGTCCATCCATCCATCCATCCATCCATCCATCCATCCATCCATCCATCCATCCAACCAACATATATTTATTGAAGACTATTCAATAATAGTCTTCAATAACTGGCACAGTGTTAAGCCCTGTCCTCATGTGGCATATAGTCTTATGGAAGAGTTGACATTAATCAAAAGCTCACACAGGTGAGCCTGTGACTCCCAGCAATAACAAGTGCTCCCTGAAATCTATACCAATACTGTCCAATAGAGCATTTGGTGATGGAAGAAATGTTCTGTATCTGAGCTAATGTGGTAGCCACAGGGGTTGTTGAACTCTTGAGATATGACTAGTGTGACTAAGGAACTACTTTTTAAATTTTTATTGAATTTTAACTAAAATAGCCAAATGAGGATCCTGGATTAGACAGCACAGGGTCAGCTTCAGCATTGTCTGGGAATTTGTTAGAAATGCAGATTCTCTGGCCCCACCTTAGCTCTGTGGAACCAGAAGTCTGTGTGAGTGGAATTGAGGAATCTGAGTTTTAACAGTGTCTACAGACCTACAGACATACCTGTAGGTCTATGCACCTACAGGTAGACTGTGGATGGATGCTCTGATGCGACTTGGTAGGGGGAGAGTGGTGATGTATCACAGAGTGGGGGAATTGGATTTCAGATTAACAGAAGGCTAGCCAGGCGCAGTGGTGCGCACCTTTAATCCCAGCCTTGGGAGACTAATGCTAGGAATCACTTGAGTCCCCGGGTTCGAGACTATCCCAGGGAACATAGCAAGACCTGGTCTCAAAAAATAGCTGGGCATTGGTATCAGGTGCCTGTAATCCCAGCCTTGGGAGGCTGAAACTAGGGATCACTTTAGTCTATGGGTTCGGGGCTACCTAAAAAAAAAAGTCAATGGAAGGCTTCCCAGAAATCAAGTGGTCACAGATCTAAGTCTGAACTATGAGTAACTTGCTGGCAATGGTGGGCCTGGCTTGAGGAGGGCGGCTGTTTGTTAGTGGTGGCAAAAGACACTCACAGTTCTCTGTGCGCAGTTGACAAGCTCAGAGAAGGCCAGTGTGTCAGAACTCAGTGTAAGAGGCGCTGTAAAGTGAGGTAAGAGAGAGTGGCAGATAGGAGACTTGGTGGGGTGCTATGCTTGTGTCTGAACTTCTCTGGATCTCCTGTTTTCTCCATTGATGAAAGAAAGAAGACCATACTTTGCTTCTTATCGAAGAGTGCCAAAGACCAGACAATAAAATCGCATGTGTGCAAACACATGAATTCAGAGCGCAACTACTGGGCTAAGTGACCAGCCTGGTGCTCTTGCTTTTCCTTTGTTTTCCCTTGTTCTCTGATTATCCTCTCCCCAGTTCTCCTACAGCTCTACCTGCAAATCCCTCCACCTCCACCCAGCTCTTCTCACTCAGGCTAAAGCATGTGCTGGGTGTTTCCCATCCCAGGAGTCAAACCCAGGGTGGGGTCAGAGACCTGCGCGCCAGTCCCTGCTCTCTCTGCTGGGAAACCCTTTCAAGCCTCCGGTCCTCTCGATTGAGTTTATGATCTTGGTAGCCCCTTCCAGAGTCTTCATCTGGAAGTGCGGGATGGGTCAAGAGTGGACTTCTGCAAGTGCGTTTTAAAATCAGATGTAACCAAATGCCTTTTGGGAAAGACTTCATGGTAATTTTAGCAGCATATTTTCTGTTGTCTAGACCTAAGATCAGCATTTTAGGGAAAAGTGTTGAGATAAACTCTCCCCTGCCTCCCTCTGGCCTCCCCTACCCATTGCCAGGAGTCCACGCCCCCCCCCCCCCCCCCCCCCCCCC